>APFE030882072.1:0-103890 GCA_000404065.3 Pinus taeda | reverse complement strand
TTTAATTAAATTTTCGATCATATCACCAATCTGTTTTCTTTTCTCTTTATTATTTACGTGCATACACTTATTAAATTTCAGCGCCAATAAAAATGTTGTTGAGGAGATACAATAACACCGAATATAAATCTGTTGAAACTCAGGAAAAAAGGAAGAGAACCCAGCCGAGAAAAAACAGGATAGAAAACTCATTGTATCAAATCCTCTCAGCATGTTGAGAGTAGTATTTCTCAAAACAAGTAAATGCAGATTTGCAGGTAGAGAGATATTTCTCAAAAGCTTGAAATTGAAAAAACTAAAAATCTGAGAAAAGTAGAATTTCTTCTCTTTTGTATTTTGTCATTTAATATATATATCTTTTTTGCGCTAAAAGATTCATTTTAAAAAAAAATCAAATCAATGTTCTGTTCTCTTTTTATTTATGTATTAGCAATAAATAATTATTAAAAAAAAGCTTTTTATTTTTGAATTGGGTCTTCTGTGATCCATATCAAGTTTATGAGAGATTTTTCGGGGTAAATCACTTGATATTTCATTTGTCGAGGCATTTCGAACCAACCAATGTGGTTCATCGTCAGAACAAGTTGAGGTTCTACTCGGGCTATTTAACATGCAATGCTTGATATGATTCTTCAACTTGTCCTGACCATGAACCACACTAGTTGGTTCGAAATGCGTAGACAAATGAAATATCATGTGATTTATGCCAAAAAATCTCTCATAAACAATCTCTTCATATTTAACATCTTACTCTTCTGATAAAATAAATTTAATACAATATCAATATATATAATTTACACTAACCCTATTTAGCATTGAATTTTAAAATTATAAATTATAAATTAATTATACTGATTGTATTCATTGTGTCCTTATAATTTTGGATTCCTATTTAATGTTATTTTTACTATAAATAAAGGTTTGTAAATATTATTTTTTATTATCTTTAATTATTTATATATAAAAATAATAAAGATGATGATTAATGCCTACTAAAACTAATGTGGTATATTGGACTTCAAGAAAAGTGAACCTAATTGTCATTCTTCAAAATCTTGTTCCTGTGATCAAGGAACACAAAAAGAAGTGTTCGAAGATGTTATAGTTGGGCTCACTATAATTGGGCTCGCTTAATAAGTCAAGAAGTTTGGAGGTGTGGCTGATAATAGGGAATTGAGAAAGGATGTGGGCAACAGTAAGGCACTATAAAAGAAAGTGTTTTTCATTTTCCACCTTCTTAGTATCACAAATATGACAAATTCTATCATCCCAAGGAGTCTTGGGTGTAGACCATCACTTGGTCTCACTCCGAAGCTCATGAGAGTTAGTTCTAATCATAGCGATGTTCATTTTATTTTTAGTGCTAGTCAACATAAAGAGATAATTTTGGTTATCAAGAGTGGGGTTGATCACCTCCTTATAGTACGTTAGCTTCCTTTTACCCTCTAGCTCCTTAGCATCCCACATCTTGTCCTTAAAACTGGAGGTAATAATATCTTTGATATTGTCCTTGCTTCCCATGATAATCTCTTCCTTCATCCCCCAAAGGTTGAGCCAAGACTGAACATCTTGATGTCACTCACGCTTGAGGCGCAGGTGGGGGTTTTGACTAAAGTTAGAAGAAATTTTTGGGAGCATCTTCGATTCCATATTGAGGAGCTTCTTCTTATACATCAGATATCTAAACATAGCCACGCATTCAATGGGGGACATGCCAGCTTCAATCAAGAGGATAGGATAGGGAGTATTTCCCTTGATCTTGAGGTTATAGGTTATGAATTGTTTTTGCATCATCTCAATGTTTCTTCACGACTCCCTAGATATACTAGATCCCCAGACTTCACATCTGTATAAGATAACAAGGGGGACCAGAGTTACAATTGTTTTCAAGCTCATAATAAGTTTTCCAACCTCCAATAATTCTTTTCTGGATGTTGTAATTCCAGTTGAGCTGATGAGGAAAGTCAATACCCAAATATTTATAAGAAGAAACCTCCTCAAGACAATGATTATCATAGACGAAACTATCATGGGTTATCTTTTTGGATTTAATGATCATGACTTTTATAAGAAGAAACCTCTTCAAGACAATGATTATCATAGACAAAACTACCATGGGTTATCTTTTTGGATTTAATGATCATGACTTTAGTCTTGTCAGTATTAACGGTCATACACATCTTGAAGCAGTAGACATGAAGAGTTAAGCTTTCCAACCTCCAATAATTCTTTTCTTGATGTTGTAATTCCATTTGAGGTTATGAGGAAAGTCAATACCAAAATATTTATAAGAAGAAACCTCCTTAAGGCAATGGTTATCATAGACGAAACTACCATGGGTGATCTTTTTGGATTTAATGATCATGACTTTAGTCTTGTCGGTATTAACAGTCATACACATCTTGGAGCAGTAGACATGAAGAGTCTTAAGTTGCTTGTCTAGTTCATCATGGCTCCTTCCAAGAAGAACAATATCATCAGCATAAATGAGAAGAGTAATGAATGAAGAGTCTTAAGCTACTTGTCTAGTTCATCATGGCTCCTTGCAAGAAGAACGATATCATCAACATAAAGGAGAAGAATAAGGATAATACTAGCAAGCTCAATGCCTTTGCACACTCGTTTATTGATGCAAATACCAAAAGGAGTAGGGGAAAGGGGAGAACCTTGCTTAACCCCGATATTACATTTAATATCTTTAGGCCATCCTTCATTGGTCTTAACCTTAGCAATGACAGTGCCAGATCACAATCCTCAGAATAATAGTAATAATAATATATTGATTATTATTTTAATTTTGATATAAATAAATATATATATATATTATATTATAATATATATAGGATATTTATTTTGATATTAAGACCATTGTTTTGGTTTTTTTCTGGTAGTATGTAATTTTTTTTTTCATTAGTAAGCTAAGGTTGCCATTTTTACTCTAATTTAGAATGTTCACTGAATCAAATTATCCATTTAGACTGATAATTAACCACAATAAGTGGTTCCAAAAAGCTTTGACATAAAAACAATTTGTGATCTCTAGGAAAAAGGTTTTGCAATAAATCAACGATCACAGAAAATTTGCATTCAAAAACTTAATTTAAGATTTGTTTATAATTATATAAAATTGAAAATTAATTAATAATATAATTTTTACATTATTTATATATATATAATATATAATATAATATATAATATAATATATTATATATTAAGAATCAAAAAAAATCATTTGATAATAACATAAATTGGTTTTTTTTAAAGTTAAGTTGGTATTTAAGTTAAGAGATTTTACACTTAGGCATAAACACCTACATCCCAATTAGGTCTTACATTCCTAGAATCACAATAATATAATTTTATTTTTAGAGTATGAAATATGTCTTAAAATTGTTTATGTTTGGTTAAGAGATAATCTTTAAAATAAGTTAGCTACTCA
Organism: Pinus taeda; assembly: GCA_000404065.3. Taxonomy (NCBI): domain Eukaryota; kingdom Viridiplantae; phylum Streptophyta; class Pinopsida; order Pinales; family Pinaceae; genus Pinus; species Pinus taeda. The sequence goes on along the minus strand of APFE030882072.1, from coordinate 100,451 downwards.
ATACCCAAAACCCTCTCACAAGAGTAACATAGTTTTCTTTAAATAACAATAATAAACTAACTTACATTTGTAAATAGTAACTAATAATAACTATCCTCGCTACTAATTTAACAAATCTAGTTATCCCTGCATTTGTCATGCACGGAGTCCCTCAAAACCTGGAGGTGTTAATCTGTGAGATTCATTGGATTATACCTTTTTTGTGAGATTCATTGGATTATACTTTTTTTTGTGAGATTCATTGGATTATAAATTTTTGTTAAAAAATAATTCCCAGTAAACATCTTCGTGGAGAGACGTTTCAAATCTGTATCAACATTCATATTTATAATCAAAAGTCATTTTAATTCTGATGCAGATTTAAAACATCGACCAATAAAAAAAACTTGCAATTTCTTAATACAAATTACAGGAATCTTGAATAATCTGTTGTGAATCATTGTCAAAAAAGCTAAATGTTCTAACTTTTAGTACAGCTCATATAACTTAAAATTTATAATACATCTCATATTTTTTTTTAATAGTGTAAACTTAGTGGCTGTAGTGGCGTAATTCGTTGACACGTTCTTTTACTGAATAGCCAAAATAGGTGGACCATACACCCCGCGCTGTTGACCATACAAGTCTGATTAATCACAACATTTTTGTAACTTTATGTTTGTGCTCATGATGGGCGTTTTTTCAATTTTGTTTAATGATAAAGGATTATTATTTTATTGGTAAATATTTATATATTTAATAATAAAAAATTATATCTTATATAAATATTTTTAGAATATTTTAGATTCAAATATAAATGAGTATTTAAATATATTATGGTTTAAATTGACATTTATATATGGACATGAAGATCAATAATTTGTTTATAAGTTTATATATATTTATGATGATGATTTCATTTATATGCATAAGCCATGATCTATGTAAGCTTTTTTAGATAGTGATATTTTTATTTTCATCACTTTGACTATACTTAAGGTTTCCAAAACCATTCATGTTACATAAACTTCGTAATAACAACATGATACTCATAGCCAAAACATATTTTTAATAAGGGAGGTGTTGCGGGTTAGGGCCTTATTCATGTTTCATGAGCCAAACCATGCTTGAGGCTTGAAGACCCACTCTTAATACACAAAAAATATCTTATTGTCTAAATGACACTTGTAGTTAGAAGATCCTCTTTATAAGATGTTTGTGGTCATTCATGACCATGTTCATATCCCATTAATGTTATAAGCTTATGTTAGGACTAAATCCCTTCTTATGTTAGGACCCAAGGCCTTTTCGTTCATCCTTAAATGGTCGTTAAGGCCTATAAACCCATCCCTAGCATACAAAATGTCAAACCCATTTCTCAACCATGGCCAAAGATTCACTTTATAGGGTCTAAGGAATTTAAGACCACTATTTTTGTCCCCAACCTATGCCTAAGGCCCTAAGACCTATCCTTTATGTGTAAAACCAAGTAACACAAATATACCATCAATAAATCAAAGCTCTTATAATAACGTACTGATGAGGCAGGGACCCCTATGGATAGCTCTCTCGACGCATCGTCTTTGTATTGGGGTGGGGAAGTTTGTTTTTGTTGGCATAAGAAAAGTTCTTTTGGGGTTGTTTCTTGGCTCTTTTAGCGGATTCCTCTCAGGCTGTAAAGGAAGGGGCATTTTTCCTTTGTTTTATGGGCCTTTTGTCGCCTTGCCTAACATTCATAGCCTTGTCCTTGGGAAACCTTTTATTCTATCTGATCCTCAAAGCTGGAGTGGGGTTTCGTCCTATGGGTGGGCTAGTGCAAGCCTCCCTATTGGAGTACTGTTAGTTGTCTTCACTTTATCATCTTGATTTCTTGGTTTGAATTTATCTGCTTAAGCTCTTGTTTGGATCATTTTTTCTTGATTTTTTTCATAATATTCTTATTCAATGAAATCTCCTTGAGCAAAGGACTGCATATTTTCTTCAGATTGTATAGATTTTGAGATATAAGGGTCCTGAATCTTTTCATCTATTTGGTCTTTTATATATTCTTCAACCTACTTGAATGTATCTTCATGGACATTTTCTTCTAGTATTCTTCTAGTACAAAAAAAATTGTATTTGGAAATTAAGGTGCTCTTAGTTTATGTTCTTTGGGCCTTTGACTCTAGTCAACCCTTTCTCTTAAGCTTGATGTTATTGATATTTCATTGATGGGTTGTTGTCAAGAAAAATGATCATCATTTATTTTGAGACAATAATTCCACTTGTCATTGATGTTTGGTATGGTTTATTTGTGCGATGTTTATTTCTTATCATACTTAAGAAGCATACTTTGCATTGTTTCTTACATTCAGAGGTTGCCCTTGAAAAATTCCCCTTCCAACTCCTTGTTCTTGAATTGGTTTTGATGAGGAATAAGGGTGGGAAGATACAACTAGCCTCGATACTTTCCTTTGAACATACTCAAGAATGATTTCAAAATAATCATTAGTTTCTATCGTATCTTCTTCCATCTAAGTTTCTTTTCTCATTGTTTCTTCTAGGGTGGTGATTTGAGAATACTTGATATCATATTTTACATTTAACGGGTTGCATTTCCATAACATCCAAATACTACTTGATCATTTGGATGTTGATCTTTAGGGATTTATTGCAGATTCTAAAAAGGGTAGAGATTAAAATATCTAAGTTTTTCATTCTTTTCAAGATGAATTTGAGTGAACCTTGTTAGCAATGTATGATATGAAATTAGCTAAGCATATCTCATTATAAATACCTATTTGATATCATTAAAAGAAGAAATTGTTCCAATAGGTAGTTAAATATACCAATCATATGATAGTCCTATAAAGGTTTGCAATAAGTCTCTAATCATGACATCATCATGTTGAATTAAATGAATATCATATATAGTCAGTAATTGATTATGATGTCTCTTAGGATCCATAATTATATCACCACTAATAACAGGGAAAGCTCCTTGTGGAATATTTGGAAGCTCATGTTATTCCTCTCTAAGATCAAGAGGGTTAGACCTTTTTCATCTTCAAATGTTCCATTTCGAGTTATTTTCTATATTTCTTGTTTCATGTCTTTCTTTCCTTTCTTCATATCTTGGTTCTTGAATCCTTCCTTGTACCTCTTAAACAAATTCAAAATTTTCACAAACTTCCTAAACAATATACATAATCTCTTTAGAGATTCTTGGCTTACTCTAGAGAAAGGTCATGTCTTTCAAAAGTATCAATATTTGAAATGATGATCTGCTTTTGCTTCTTAATGGTTGAATAACTTAAGTTCTAAAGGTAGTAATGTCTAATCTTGGAATACACAAGTTTGTTGCATATTCACAAATTCTTGTTTATCATGTTTAACATGGATGGATCCATTGACGATGAATTATCACATCATTTAATTATTAAGTTTGCTTTAGGATATGGGTCATTCCATGTACTAAGAAATACCTTGCTTGATTTTTTTACACTCTAGGAAATACATCTGAGGGAAATGTGGAAGCAACCCTCAAATTATATGCAATATCATATGGGATGTATGTGTCTCTGACATAGGGTACTCTCACTAAAATGTCAAGAAATTGAAGCTAAAATATATAAAAAGTGAAAAAAATCATTGAAATCTTGTGCACTCCTCTAACTCCAATATATATTAAAGTACACAACCCACAATCTCCTAGGTTTTGTTTCAGAGTTAGAAAGAGCACACACAATCACCCTTATTCAATTTGTAGGACATATGGTTATTACTTTTTGGTAATTTTATCACTGACAATTTGCTTCAAATGGAGATCTAGCAAACTTGACAATTTTTAGTATTATCTAACAAAATGGTTTTTAGTATAATTTTTATAACAATGCAAAAAAATCAATTGTTAAAACTCCATAATTTTGGTTTTTAATGAAGGAGCATTCGATTTTGAAGGAGCTTCCTTCACCATTTTGAAATCTTCATTCCATTAATATAAGGTCAAAGATAAAACCTAAAATGTGGGGTTCTATTTTCAACATTATATTAAAATAATGGAATGAAAATTCTAAAATGATGGGAAAGAAGTTGGTTTGAAATCGAATGTTCATTTAAAAAACTAATATTGAGGATTTTTATTGAAACATAATATTGAGGACAAAAACTAAAAGTTGTGGGTTTTTATACATTAGTTCTCTACATGGCTATAAAAAAACTAAATTTGAACTTTACAATACTAAAAATCGACAAGTTCGATCTCTCCACTTGAAACAAACAATTGGAAATAAAGTTACCAAAGGAAGTAAAATTAGATTCCTCCTCACTTGTCATGCTAACCATCTGCCCAGTACCTAGAATGCATTCTGTTGTAAATTATTTTGGGCCTGAGGTTTCTTTATCAGTTATACCACTATCGGGAGTTATAAAGCTCCTTTATATCCTTTATCCTTATTGAAAAGTCCAAAAGAAGAGAAATATTTTATTTATTATATATTGGCATTGCTAAAGGAAGAGATGCAAAATAATCGGATATAGAGGGTTATATGAAATTATATGTATATATGTATAGCACAAAGCATAATTGTAATGAATTTACAAATAAAACATGTGTTAAAGTGATTAACTCTGGACCTGGAAAATATATATTATATTTTAAAATTCGGCGGGTCCGTAAAGTGGCAAACACATATGCGTTGGTTCATTACCTATTGCCGATTGTGATTTGAAGAGACGGACCCGAAAGGTATATACGACATGGTTTAAAGTCCCGTCAGGTCCGCAACACCGTATTGCTTTGAATGCTGAGAACCGCCGATTGCGACTTGATATGGAAGACCCGAAATATTATATATCCTGTTGTAGAGTTTCGGCAAGTCCACTATACCGAAAACTTTTACATACACATTGTAATTACGCGGCTTTTATATATTTTTATTATAAGGGGGATTATAATGTAAATAAGCACCGATTGTGTTATGGTAAGCCGGACCCGATATTACATGCATTATGATTAATTATTCCATCGGGTCCGTGGCCATTATAATATTTATATATATGGTTTCAGGGCCGATTGCGATAAGTGGAAAAGCATATCCTACGATATATTTCCGTTATAAAAGTATATATGGAAAAGGGCAGCTTTGAAGAATTAATATATGTAAGTCTAACATTACGTCGTATATATATATATATATAATTATATATATATATATATATATATATATATATATATATATATATATTATATATATAATGGGTTTTCAAATCTAATGGATTTATGAAATATATTTAATACTTTTGAGTTTCACGATAAACAAAAGGTTTGCATTATTTTCATTAAAATCAGTGACATGGCCAGATTGGAAGAAAAGGCAGTTGGTCAAATCTAATACATGCGTAACTAGGTTTTGCACAAGTTAAACACAGTTTATCATGATTAAAACATATTAAGACATTTACTAAGGAATTTAACAATGGATTAAGCAGAGCGAGCCAACAGTGATCATCTCCTTCTAGATTCAATTTTGTTCTTGTTATTTCATGTTCTCTGAGGTGTTTTACCCTCTGTAAATTATGTAGTATTTTTACTTCATATAGTTAGAAAACAGTTAGGTTTCAGAAATCGATAATTGTTCCACAAATGTATAAAGGTGGAAAATTTTACTAAGAAAGGGGGGTTGGAATTTTGGGAGGACGAGGCCACTGTATTCCTGATAACATCATTGATTAATGAAACAACTGAAATTTTCTAAGAGTTGTTACATATAATTTGTAAGTTTTGCTATCATGTGTCATGCAATGTTTTCTTCTTTTTAAGTGTAGTAATGAAGTTGCAGGGTAAAATCCCTTAAAGAGCGCTCATATACTTAAAGTCTTCACTTCCTTTCCAAGTTATAGGTAGTAGTTTCTGTGAAAGACCAGCATATTGTCTATGATTTATTTCTCATGATCATAATTCCTCTAAGTTATAGATAATAGTTCCTATGAGAGATCAGCATATTGTCTTTAACTTCCCCTTCAAACTTTCCTCATTCATCATTTATATTTAGCAACAAATGCCATTTTGAGATGTTCTGGTCATACATATATTAAGTGCCTAAGGCCAAGTTTTCCAAGTCCTTCATTTGGGAATATAATAAACAATAAGTGACAATAAATAATCTTTATTAATGTCTTAAGCACAATTTCCCTAAAGCCAGGAAATTGGTTTCTTAAGGAACAACACATTCCATGATAGAATTTGTTTTTAGATACTTATTTTTCATCATTATGCCATAAAGTTCTTGATAAAACTTTTTATGGCCAAAGCATTTGCAAAAAAGAAATATATTATTCAATTTATTGAATTTGTTTTTTACATGGATCAGAAAACCCATTAAACATGGTTGAAAATGGACATTATACATTGAAGTTTCTTGTTATCCCAATCCAGGACAAGAAGTGATTACGTATGTGCTATACAATATTGCAACGAACAAAGACCTTCAAAGGGAAAGGGATGTGCCTGGAAGGACAACAAATAATGAAGCATATTATATTGCACTTATAGAAGGCTTAGGAATAGCTAGGGACTACGGATCCAAGGGAATTGTAGTCTTCACCAATTTTGAACTTGTGTGCAACCAAATGAAAGGCGTGTACCAAGTCAAAAAGAAGTTAAAAGAACTGCATAGAGAAGCAAAAATTATTGCTAGTCAATTTCAATCATTTAGCATAAGCCATTGCACAAATGTTAATAGGATGTTTAGTGATCTATTGTATGGGGAAATGTCAATTCAATATTTTTGTGTGAAAGATGAATTGGTATCAAGAACCACTCCATCAAAATTTATTGATGGACATTGTAAGATATGTAAGATATCTATGTCATGTGTGTGTTTTTTAGTTATAAATGTAGTGTCTTTAAAGACTATGTGGTTCTTTCAATACTATACTAAGTGTGCCCCCACTATGTAATCACTACCTAGTAAATTATTGGGGTGACAAACTTAAGAAAAAATGTATTTAATTCTCAACATGTGCACTTTAGTATTTGTGTTTTTAGTCTTGAGTATACTTGAATTGAACATTTAAATATTGAGTATTTACTTTTCTTTATATTTATTATCTTGGGTCGAAGAGAACTATACACAAAATAATTTTGAAGAAACCCTTAGATAGTTACATTTATCTGTCTTATTAATTTTTTGAATTCTTGATATTTTTAAATAGTAATTTTAAAGATTTTTAAATGTATGAGGTAACTTGGGTTTTTGAAAGATCATATTGCATAGATATGTGTGTGTGTGTGTACACATATGGATTAAGGGTTTGCATCATCGCATGAGCAGTCACCACCTGATTGTTCGAGGTGTAGACGGGATAGAGCATCAAGTGAGTCTCAAGCATCGACTCGAGCATGAATTTCTATACATGCTAATAAGATTGGTCACGGATCGAGGAGAACATTAGATGAATCAGGGGAGGACAATCATTCAATGACATCATTATCGTGGTATATATATGTTTTTGTGCAAACTTAAATGATATTTGTAGAATCATATGTACATACATATTGAATTGATTTTTTTTCAATTTAGCTTTATTAATTTATAATAAATTCAATCTTTTTTAAAAGCATCTCGCACTAGGTTGAGGAGAGTATCAAATCAATCAATGGAGGACCATCATTCATTACATGATCATTATGGTATGGTATATATATGTTTATGTGCATTTACTTAAATGATAAATTGGTAGAATCATATGTACATACATATTGAATTGATTTTTGTCAATTTAACTTTATTAATTTATAATTTCCATCTTTTTTAGAAGCATCTCTCACTAGGTCATTGCATGAGGGTGATCATCCTTCTCCTAATGGTCAACAAGCTCAATTAACTTATATGCTTAAGCGTGATGGTGCTCAACCATATTCGGGTGGTCGTGAATCTCAATTGGATAATGATCCTCCATTTAGTAAATTATATAATTTAAATTTATTTATTTTAAAACAAATTTGTACATAAATAAATTGTATGTACATATACATGTATGCCTATTTTGCATGTACATAAATATATTGAATGTTTTAGTATTTATGTAACTATATTGAAGCATGGGGTGAAAATGTAAAAGAAATTCAATGTAGGCAAAGGATGGTGTTTCAAGAAGAAGACTATACGTTAATTACCACCTATCCATCAGATATTCCGATCAGCTTCCTTGGGAGACAAATATCCAACAATGTAAGTTACAAAGGTGCACAACTCATTATTCAAAATTGAAGCATGATCTCGGGAGATTGGAGCTCCCTGTAGAGAGTCGATAGAGATTATAAATAATTTTACACTCTCTAAGTACGTTTCTTGATATTTACAAGAACCTTGGGCAAACAATTGATGGCTTTATAGATATGATGAGGCGTCGTAAGGAAACAATGATGGGTCTCAATAAATGGGTTGAGGTAAATAGAAGGGTTAAAAAAGAACATGTTAGATCTATGTTTAATTTTAAAGAAGGGCTAAAAAGAAAATTGCTGAAGGTGCAATATTTCAAACACCCTGAAATAACTCACCATTTGTATGACAAGTTCCTTGCAGTGTATGGAAAGTTTCCATGGAATGACGAGATTCCACATTATTTTGCTTATTTTATGCAGAGTTTTTTTTGGGCATGAAACCTGATTATACCAACCTTCCATCCAAATATTATGGTACTAGAAAAGGTCATACATATGATCGGAAGGGTGCATTAAGGGATTACATCACTTTGTCCTCTTCCTACTTTGGTACCTCAACCACCACGTATGGTAACTCTGAGGCCAAAGATGGACGCCACTTCTCAAATTGGTCAAGAATCAAGGGAAGCCATTCTAGACAACGTACAGACTGCATTGATTGGAATTGATGTTGGTCTAAATCAACAAAGAGCACAAGATTATGCACGTGCCAAACTTGTATTTAAATCGGATGCGGAAATAAATAATATGATTATTGGAGATGTTAGAGCGTATACAAATGCTTTCTGTGATGCCTGGGAAGACCTAATTGCTCATGAGGAAGAGGGCATGTCATCGATATGTGTTCACGTTTAGGTTTGATATCTTAATGTAATGTGATGGATGTATTAATGTTTATAAGAGATGTTTTAATTTTAATGTTTAGAAGAGGGCATTGTATTTACATACATTTTGTAAATTTTTCCAGATATAATCTAACACGAATGTTTCATATGTTCACCATTTGCAGTTAACTCGTTGTTGAACGAAAATTTTGATAATATAATGTCGTCTGGTCCGGGTTCAAATGAAGATATGTTGAGAGATGTTAGTTTTTTTTAAGAACATGTCCATACTATTAATTTACTTGTATCGTATCAGTATTGTGAATACATTTTTATAAAAGAAATAATTACATTATTAAATGTTAACAGATTCCCATTCCATCCGACATATTCAACACTACATGACTCTCTTCCTCCATATTAGGATATGTGCCAGAGATTGTCTTGTCACAAGTATTGAATATTTCAACTTTGTTTCATTAGAAATTGAAGCAAGGTTCATTAAAAAACTAGATCTATCTTACAAATTTAAAATTTTTTGAATTTTAGGTTTGTGAAGGTAGTTTTCCTTCTCCAGGTACATTAGTGATAGAGTCAACTATGGGGATTGGATCATATAGACAATTTGAAAATTTTGTTACAATTTTTTTAATATTACGAGCTCATGCATTTTCATGTGCAATTTTAAATATTTAATATAAACATGTACATGTGTTGTACAGGGCATCCACTAGGGTGCAATGTAGGGGGAACACCATGAGGTATTCCGTGGAATTTGAAACATTTTGTATTTTTTTTATGATAAAATTCTCATTTAATTTTAATACGTAAAAACTTAATTTAAAAATACACAATCTTATGTATATATACATATTACACATGTTGTGCAGGGCACCCATGAGGATGAGGATGATGATAGATCATAGATGTGAGCGAGATTCTCCTTGATGCATATTTGTATTTGACAATATTTTTATTGTTAGATCTAAGACTTTTGTGATCTATAATATAAAAAAATTGGAGTTTATACATTCTACATGATGATTCTTATAATGTTGTAGAAGATAATATGGATTTGGATTAATAATTAGGTTTTGTCAAGTTGTTTAATGAATAGTAAAATTGCATGGAATTTGAAACATTTTGTGTTTTTTTATGATAAAATTCTCATTTAATTTTAATACATAAAAATTTAATTTAAAAGTACACAATCTTATGTATATATACATATTACACATGTTGTGCAAGGCACCCATGAGGATGAGGATGATGATAGATCGTAGATGCGAGCGAGATTCTCCTTGATGCATATTTGTATTTGACAGTCTTTTTATTGTTAGATCTAAGACTTTTGCGATCTATAATATAAAAAAATTGGAGTTTATACATTCTGCATGTTGATTCTTATAATGTTGTAGAAGATAATATGGATTTGGGTTAATACTTAGGTTTTGTCAAGTTGTTTAATGAATAGTAAAATTGCAAATTATAAAACATGGTACATTTTTCATTCATGAATTGTATCATGGTGTAGATGTCTAAAGCAATCATAACTTAAAATTACATTATAAAACATGGTGTACATTTTGCATTCAGGAATAGATCATCATCTTGTATAGAAGAGATACTATGGATGTGGGTTGATACTTAAGTTTTAAAATAAAGTTCTTCAAGTCAAACATACTATAAAATTACATTATAAAACATGGTACATTTTATATGATGCACGGTTTGATGCTTAAACATTTTACATTTAAGTTCATGAATATAAAGCAATCAAAATAAATTTGCATTTGATTGGTATTTTATATGGCTCACATATGTAGAGTTTTAGAACCCAACTTTGGATACCCATTGTAATAGTTACAGTTTCCCCATACCAACTTTTCAAGTGATATATGTTTGAAGTCAAATGACAAGTAGAATGCATCAAGTGATAAGTAGAATGCATATAGTTAAAATGTGGATAAGTAGAATGCATCAAAATTGTGAAAAAAAGTAGTCACATATAAGTCACACTTTGGATGCCATTATTACCCACCAAAGTTCTCATTGATCAACCTTTGATTGGTTGTTCTAGTTAATTTCCAACTCTTTGTTTGATGTAAGGTTTCAAGTTATAGTTTGTGAGTTTAATCAACAATCAACATTATAAAAAAATGGTACATTTTGCATGATGCATGGTTTGACGTTTAAAAGTTTTACATTTAAGTTCATGAATATGAAGAAATTAAATTAAATTTGCATTTAGTTGGTACTTTGTATGGCTCACATATGTAGAGTTTTAGAACCCAACTTTTGATACCCTTTGCAATAGTTACAGTTTCTCCATACTATCTTTTCAAGTGATGTATGTTTGAATTTAAATGATAAGTAGAATGCATCAAGTGATAAAAAAAATGCATATAGTTGAAATGTGGATAAGTAGAATGCATCAAAATTTTGAACAACTGTAGTCACATATAAGTCACATTTTAGATGCCATTATTACCCACCAAAGTTCTCATTGATCAACCTTTGCTTCGTTGTTATAGTTAATTTCCAACTCTTAGTTTAATGTTAGGTTTCAGGTTATAGTTTGTGACCTTAATACACAATTAGCATTATAAAACATGGTACATTTTGCATGATGCATGACTTGAGGCTTAAAGGTTTTATAGTTCATGAATATGAAGAAATGAAAGTAAACTTGCATTTTGTTGGTACTTTGAATGGCTCACATATGTAGAGTTTTAGAACCCAACTTTTGATACCCTTTGTTATAGTTACAGTTTCCCCATACCAACTCCGAGTGATGTATGTTTGAAGTTAAATGATAAGTAGAATGGATATAGTTAAAATGTGGATAAGTAGAATTCATCAAAATTATGAACAAACGTAGTCACATATAAGTCACATTTTGGATTTCATTATTACCCACCAAATTTCTCATTGGTTGTTGAAAATGCAACAAGATTATGGAGCTTAGTGAAAAGAAGTCGCCTTCACTAAGTGGGCCCGCAGCCTATTTTTGGCACAAAGTCTATTTTTAGACATATGGATCATGGTCTATGAGTTGCAAGATGCTATTTGTGGATGATTGGTCATGTTGGTAAAAATAGATGGACCTCTATTTTTAGACATATGGGCGGAGTCTATTTTTAGCCTACCAGGTTAAAAATAGAACAATCAAATATTATTAGCTCTTAATAATATTTTGACTATAAACATTATCTTATTCTCTTGGAGCACTTCAGTTCGAGCTACAGATGTGGCACATGCAACTACCAGAAGGAAATACATTTTTCTTATGGGTTACTTGAGCTATTGCATGAAGGACTTCAGTTAGAACTCAAGTGATTGAGTTTGGTGGAGTTGATTGAGGAGTTGATGGAGTTGTGTTCAGTTTGACTTAGTTGAACTAGTTGTATTTAATCTAACTAACAAATACACTAGTGATGAGTGGTGTGAATTAATTATTAATTAATTCACTAATTAACTCATAAATCAACTAAATAATACATCAGTTAACTCAGTGCATGGACAGTTCAGTGGAGACAAGTGTTAGAGATGAGTGAAAGGGCAAGATAGCTGTCAGTTGTGACTATAGTTTTGCATGTGATTTGCACAATCAGTGGATTGAGATTGCCAATGAGGATTTAGTAGTGTTACACAAGGGAAATATGAGTTTGGATCAGCCATTCTCATCTATCCTCATGCAGGATTGCGCAGTGGACGCAGGCAAACAACGAAGGAGATTTGAACCTGTGATTAATTCAAATCTGAGCTAGTTTGTGTGTAACAGGTGGAGACAGTACTGAGTACTTGTGAGGAGTATTGTACTATGTATTGTTACATGTTCTCAATCAATATAATATACAGATAGTTGGGGGTTTTCAACTTTATGCTTTCCCCGTGATATACTGTGTTGATATGTGTGATTGATGCTTCAATGTGCGCATGCAATTGTTTCTTTAATACTGCAAATTGATGATCAACATAGAGGAGGTTATGTATTATGGATGATTCCGCAAATAGTGTATAATCAGGATAATATCTGTGAATAAGTGTCATATTATTCAAAATTTCTACATGGTATTAGAGCTGGTTGATTTGTAGAAAAAGTTCTGCATGATATCAGTGCGAAGTTGATCATCGGATCTATTATTCAAAAAGTGTTTACATTTTATTTCTTCAGGCAGAGTTTGTAATCAAGCCAGGTAGCCTCTGGATTCATCCTTCTTTTGGAAGGTGAGATATCTGGTGAATGCCCATACAGTCGATCTCTGTACGAGAAATACTTTGTTCTCACGAATTTTAGATCAGAAGTGGTTGAGTTTTGAGCTGATGGAATTCGAATTTGCAACAGTGTTTTCTTGGTGTCAAAGTTGAAATGTATTTCAACGGATTGCGATTGGAGTATGCCCTTGAGGGCAGCTCGAACTATATCACATGGAAGGACAGGATGGAGGCGGTGTTAGATGATAATGGGTTGAAGGAGTTCATAGATTTGGATGTCCCAAAACCTACTGATGCTGCTCAAGTTGAGGCTTGGCAAAAGAATACAGCAAAGTGTCGAAGGATTCTTTTGGAGGGCGTGAAGGATCACATTGTATCCAGCCTCCATGGAAAGGCTTCTCCATACTTGATGTGGAAAGTGTTGACAGACTTATTCCAAAGTAAGAGCGACCAGAGGAAGTTGGCGCTCAAGGATAAACTCAGAAACATCAAAGCTGAGAAAGGAGACAGTATACCCAAGTATCTCACGAAGTTCACCCAATGCTGGGATGAGCTGGGAAGTGTGGGGGTGACTGTTGATGATGAGGACTTGGTGAGCTTACTCTCCTTGGTCTTCCGAAGAGTTGGCATTCCTATCAGGACTTTGTCAATGTTCGGGAGAAATTTCCAGGATGGGAGATACTTTGGTCGGATCTTGTGCAAGAGGAGATCAGGTGGAATACCAGAGACGGATCTTCATCAAAGGCATCTGATGAAGAAAATTGTGCTTTGGCTGCCAAAGCAAAGAAGGGGAAGAACAAGAAAGCTTCTCATTCTGGTGCGAAAGGCAAGAAGAAGGACATGTCCAAGGTGAAGTGCTTTCACCGTCACCAGCATGGACACTATGCCACAAATTGTCCGCAGAAGAAGAAAAATAAGCAAGTTGCTGGATCTGCAGCGGGAGAGGCCTTAGCCTTGCAGTTTGAGCTAGATTTTTTGCTGATCGCATGCTTTGTATAAAGTGTGATGGGATCGGTATGGTTCTTGGACAATGGTGCATCTTTAAACATGACAGGAGATCGAGATTTGTTCTCTGATTTGGATGAGAAAGATCTTGGAGTGCACATCGAGATGGGCGATGATGGTAGGTACAGTGTGACCGGTATCGGTACCATTTCCTTTGAGAGGGAGTCTGGTAAACCCTTCGTATTGAAGGAAGTGATGCATGTTCCAGGATTGAAGAAGAATCTTATCTCTGTGGCGATGTTAGAAGACAAGGGATATGATGTTGTTTTCAGTGAGGGAAAGGCTTTCCTGTGCAGTAAGACAACTAAAGAAACCCGGAAGATAGGGGTTCGAGTCAAGAACCTTTATCAATTGCATGTAGATGGCTGCAAAGCAATGGCATGCAAGGCAAAAGGAGTGGTGAGCCAGGATGATGGCGAGCTGTGGCACCGGAGATTGGGCCACCTTCACCATGGAGCCTTGAAGATACTACAGCAGATTTCTATTGGGCTTCCTAAAGGCACTCTTGCGTAGTCAGATCAGTGCAAGGGGTGTATTTTGGTAAAATTTGTGAAATCCACCTTTCACAAGAAGGATAGTCGCGCCACGACAATCCTTGAGAGAATTCATACAGACGTGTGTGGACCTTTCTCAGTAGCTTCGACAGTAAAGCACAGGTACTATGTGATATTTGTTGATGATTTCTCCCGAAAGTGTTGGATCTTCTTCATGCAGAAGAAGAGCGAGACATACTCAAAGTTATGTGAGTTAAAAGCATTGGTCGAGAAGGAATCGGGGAAGAAGGTGAAGGATCTTAGGAGCGACAATGGTCGTGAATTCATCTCTGGTGAGTTTAAGGATTTCTGCAGTGCAGAAGGGATTCGAAGAGAGCTCATAGATCCCGATAACCCACAGCAGAACGAGGTTGCTAAGCAGAATCAGGGAAGAAGGTGAAGGCTCTTAGGAGCAACAATGGTGGTGAATTCATCTCTGGTGAGTTCAAGGATTTCTGCAGCGCAGAAGGGATTCGAAGACAGCTCATAGCTCCCCATAACCCACAACAAAACGATCGTGGGTGTTGCATAGGCGATGTTGCATGATCAGAGCCTACCCCTTCACTTGTGGGCGGAGGCATGCGATACTGCAGTATATGTGCAAAACCGTTGTCCTCACAAGATACTTGGCATGAGTACACGCGAGGAGGCTTATTCTGGTAAGAGGCCTAATATTTCCCATTTGAGGATTTTTGGTTCTCCTGTTTACATGCATGTGAATAAGGATGCCAGGAAGAAGCTGGAGCTGACTGCAGAGGTTGGGATATTTGTGGGGTACACTGATACACCTCACAACTATCGTGTTTATTTGCTAGACAATCGCAAGACTGTTGTGCGACGGGATATAAAATTTCAGGAGGAGAAAGCCATGAAGTGTTCGCTTGAGAGGGAGCCACACTTGCATGCAGATGAGGAGCTATTAGTTCCTAAGGATGAGCTTCAAGACGTGGATCAGCCACAAGATGAAGTTCATGGAGTGGAAGAGACCACTCATGCAGCACCAACTATCAGAGGGCGAAAGCGCACTACAGAAGCTGAACGACTGGCTCAAGATGCAGAGAAGGTTGTAGGACCACCTACAACACAATGCAGACAGAGACAATCACCTGATCGGTACACTGGATACATGGATCTTGTGAGCAAATGTGTCGTGACTGAGCCATCCTCTTTCGAGGAAGTTGTGGAGGATCCCGCATGGGTAGATGCCATGGTGGAAGAGTGTGATTCGATTCGGAGATTGTCCCAAGACCGGAAGGGAAATCGGTGGTGGGTTCGAGATGGATCTACAAAGGGATGCAGATGGGGTGGTACATCCATCAGATGGATGTGAAGACTGTGTTCCTTCCTAGAGGTTGGAGGAAGGAGGATGCTACTTTAGCAGAGGTAGTGGATGCCACTGTTTATCGACAGTTGGTGGAGTCACATGTGTGGAGGCTCAAGAGAGGCACATCGGGATATGGATTGTGGTACAGAAAGGAGGATGAGGTGAAGCTATATGGCTTCACAGATGACATCAAGTACTATCATATCAAAGATTTTGTGTAGTGGAGAATCATGTTACTTTCATATATTCCCACGGAGGATCAGGATGCTGATATCTTGACGAAGGCGCTCACCAAGAGAAAATTCGAATACCACAGAGACAGGATAGGGGTTGCAGATAATCCATATCTTGTTGAGAGGGAGTGTTGAAAATGCAACAAGATGATGGAGCTTAGTGAAAATAAGTCGCCTTCACTAAGTGGGCCCGTAGGCTATTTTTGGCGCAAAGTCTATTTTTAGACTATGTTTATCTTTAGACATATGGATCATGGTCTATGAGTTGTAGGATGTTATTTGTGGATGATTGGTCATGTTGGTAAAAATAGATGGAACTCTATTTTTAGACATATGGCGGAGTCTATTTTTAGGCTGCCAAACTAAAAATAGAACAATTAAATATTATTAGCTCTTAATAATATTTGGACTATAAACATTATCTTATTCTCTTGGAGCACTTCAGTTCGAGCTACAGATGTGGCACATGCAACTGCTAGAAGGAAATACGCTTTTCTTATGGGTTAGTTGAGCTATTGCATGATGGACTTCAGTTAGAACTCAAGTGATTGAGTTGGTGGAGTTGAATGAGGAGTTGATGGAGTTGTGTTCAGTTTGACTTAGTTGAACTAGTTGTATTTAGTCTAACTAACAAATACACTAGTGTTGAGTGGTGTGAATTAGTTATTAATTAATTCACTAATTATTAACTCATAAATCAACTAAATAATACATCAGTTAACTCAGTGCATGGACATTTCAGTGGAGACAAGTGTTAGAGATGAGTGAAAGGGCAAGAAATTTGTCAGTTGTGACTATAGTTGTGCATGTGATTTGCACAATCAATGGATTGAGATTGCCAATGAGGATTGCGTAGTGTTACACAAGGGAAATATGAGTTTGGATCAGCCATTCTCATCTATCTTCATGCAGGATTGCGCAGTGGAGGCAAGCAAACAACGGAGGAAATTTAAACTAGTGATTGATTCAGATCTGAGCTAGTTTGTGTGTAACAGGTGGAGATAGTACTGAGTACTTGTGAGGAGTATTGTACTATGTATTGTTACATGTTCTCAATCAATATAATATATATATAGTTGGGGGTTTTCAGCTTTATGCTTTCCCCGTGATATACTGTGTTGATATGTGTGATTGATGCTTCAATGTGCGCATGCAATTGTTTCTTTAGTACTGCAAATTGATGATCAACGTAAAGGAGGTTATGTATTATGCATGATTCCGCAAATAGTGTATAATCAGGATAATCTCTGTGAATAAGTTTCATATTATTCAAAATTTCTACATTGGTCAACCTTTTCTTGGTTGTTCTAGTTAATTTCCAATTCTTTGTTTGATTTTAGGTTTCAAGTTATAGCTAATGAGTTTAATCATTGTCTTTGCTTAATTTTCTTATGATTTTTTTGGAAAGCAAGTTATGGCTCAATCCTATCCATTCCATTCAATAAAATCTTTGAATGCTTTCATACCCAATTTTTCTCACCCTTTGAACCTTTCAATAAGGTCTTCTACAAAATATAGTTAACACATAAAATTCTCATTATCCTCCTCCTTCTATTAGAGGTAATGTTAAATTAATCTCGTCTATTTGCATGCACATGTATGAAAAAAAATTTCTGCCTAGGACTAGAAAAGTGTTGAAAAACAAAGTTTTGAGATATTGCCATAGTATATCTAGAATAAATTCTATTATAGCCTCATGAACTTCTGTTTTATAAGCATATTTGTAGTAAGTGCCCCATATATAATAGATCATTGCACTTTCTCTATCTTTTTATGAGATTTATGGTACATATATATGAGATTTGTGTTTTGTACAAAAGGACATTCCATTAAGCTTATGAAATACATACATTCTAAAGTTAAAGTACCTTCTTTGTCTTAAAGTCTATTACTATTGTATTTTTCCTGAAATATGAGAAAGCTTAGAGATTGGGAATTAAAAATTGCAATGTTGATACAATCAAAGTTGCATTAATCTCAATGTGGGCCTAACTTTTTGTCTTAGTAAATAAAATTTTCAAATATTAAATACTATGTGTGGAGCATGCATTGTTAGTTCATAGGTTCATATAATGGAGATGATGCAATGCACATAAAGATGGTGTATGCACTGCATGTATAGGACAAGCACATAATAAAATACATTTTTTTAGCTATTTAGGACACTAATTTGATTCTATCAAGATGTACAAGAGATACAAAAACATTTGAAATTGATGGTAATGTGATTTTAATAAAGTAAATAATGTCACTAAGTTAGCACTAAAAATATTTGAAAAGACGCAAAAATGACATAAAGAAGAAAAATGCATCGTAAACAAGATAGATGCATGATAAAAAACAAACAAAAAGATTGTGATGCTACATCCTTACATTATAGTAGTATTTGAGATCTTTGAATTTCCTTTTAACTTAACAACAAAGGCACTGCATTAATGAAAACAATTATATAATACCGAGTAGTAGCTAGAATGGACAACTTAATAGTGCACAAAAGGAAGGCTAACAATCTACTTGAACTCTTTATGAGAGATGAATACAAGGAGAATATATTGTTTTCCAGTTCAATTAAAAATATTATAATGGAATTCCATCCTCAATGATTTGTTCATGGCCGACTTTCAACGTTCTCCATTTTTTTAATTTCAATTTTTTTCTTGATTGAACTTCTACCAACTTTATGCACATTGCACACACCAAGTGACTATATTGACAATAGTCTTGAAAGTAAACATTACTCATCTTGGTTTGATGAGTTTCTTGGAAAAAATACCCTTTCAGTATAATAGACCCTCTTTCATATATAAAATCATTATCATCATAGTCCTCCAATAACTTCATCTTTCGTTCAGTGCACTGCATGAAATAATACTTTACATTTTCTATGTTGTTAATGGGTGAAACTATAACAAAAACATCTCCTGCACAATAAAAAAAATGTGCAAATTCAGATCATCATTAACAAGAAATTAGTTATGAACATGTACAAGTTTATTAGATCTACATCTATATTTTAACTATTATATATATTTATACACAATTATTTTAAAAACATAAAACACACACACGCACACACACACACACACACACACACACACACACACACACATATATATATCCTTTTAGAGAAATTGAAATGTTACCTTCTCTAACGAGATTAGAAACTCTATCACCTTCGGATGACACTATAGTGTCCTCTGATTCCATCTCTTCCAAGCTTGCAATTGACATTTTCCCCTTTGTATTAAGTTTTGTATGTTGCCAGGATTTCACATACATATTGTTTTCACAAGCATCATTGAATTTTATGTCTTCTATGCAAACTGTACAAAAACAATATTCCTTTCTTTTATCAAATGCAAATGCATATCAGTACTCTTTTCTTTTAATTGAATACAAATTTCGAGTCCATTTTATTGTTTTAGCTTCATATGTTATCAATTTATCTACATATTGGACTCCAATATGCCAAAAGAACCTGTAGTAAATTCAAACAAGAATATAAATAAGTTATTTAAAATACAATTTATATATCAAAGATAATCATCGATCAATTATTCAAACTATAATTTTTAAAAATTTAAAAATTAACAAAAATCATCATATATTATAAATATATACAAGTTCATATATATACATACATGCGTATCTCCCTTGATGGGTTAGTCTCATGACTTAGTGAAACAATGCACCATTGAATAACTTGATCAGCTGAGACAAGTCAGTTGGCAGAGGGGTCCATCTGATATCTTACAAGTGCTCAATTTATGCATGCCCCTACGCCATCATGTTCTCCTTTTCCATCACCAGTCTCAAAGAAATTCCAACAAAGTTTAATGTTGGTTTTCATATGAATACGACACAACCAAAAGAATGAACGTGAAGATTTGAATTGACTTGCACATCCATCTAACCATATCCAATGTTCATTGAATTTTATACCATGAGATTTCAATGAATGATAAGTCTTATTGAAGCAATGTTGTACAAAATGTATATCATGTGTACGATCAACGTTGATATAAAAATGATATTCCTTAATAACATGTCGATTGTCATTTGTGCCTTCTATATGATCAACATTTCATTTAGCATGTATATATAGAATATGGACAAGCATAGGGACTTGGTCAAAATGATAATATTCACTTTGTATTTCATTTTGTGCAACAAATGTGTAATTTTCTACAAAATCAACAATCGACAAAATTGCCCCTGCTAGAAAATTTTCACGGGATTTTTTGAATAGCAAGTCCTTCCATCGAGCTCTATGAGAATGATTGGTGTATTTATAAATTTATGTTTCAAACTTCTCCAAAAACTCTATCCCAGAAATCTCATCTTCTTTTAAATCAATTCTTTTAGGACTTGTACTACCACTTGCACCAATCTATGTATGGATATATTCATATCTTTTCCATTCCACTTTTATGTTGGATAGTGATTGATCATTCATAGAAATAGGATATTTGTTTTGAAACAAAGTCAAATTCCCACAATGATCACATTCTTTACCACCACCAAAATTATTTTGGTAAAATAATTCATGATTTTCTCTTCCACATAGAATCTAGGATATGAAATCATGGATAGTGGAAGGAGGTGATGAATTTCTCCAAAATGTTTTACCAAAAGTAAGGAATGTGTCATAATATAATTGGAATTCCACATGAGAATGGAAACAATAAGTGTCACGTATAGTGATAGTCTTAACATACCATGGTTTTTTTTTGCACAAAAGTATTGATTGAGACATTAATTCCACGATTCTCTTCTTTGAACTTCTTGAACAAATCTATCTGGGTGGTGTTCAAGATATGTTTTGGATGTTATTCATATTGATTATGTGTTATTATTCGTCGCATCACATCCCTTTCTTTTGTTGAAACACATGAATTTTTCATCCAATATTCACATATCATGTTTTAAACATTTTCTCCAAGTCTATCTTTATATGGTTCCCTACAAAGGATTGTCCAACAAGCAAGCTCATCATTTGCATCTATTTGCAATCGAAAATTGCTATGCTTTTGAAATGTTTTTAGTGAGGTGCCTAATGTTTTTTCCATAGATTTTATCAATCGGTCTTCTTTAGTAGATGATGAAACCATTGTTGTTTGTATACATGAATATACATCTCTTTTCTTTCTAGATCTTCCAATTGATTTTATAGCACTACTTATATTTTGAATCACATACTCCTTCACATTTTTATCTGTTGTCAGTTTTTAAATGCCCAATAGGGTTGTAGCTTCATTTACTTTCTTTGATGTTAAGAAACCTCTCAAAATTTGAGCTTAAACTGTCACATTTTCATCTTTGAAGAACTTGTCAATAATGATTTTAACACGATATCGTATAACATAGTCACATTTTTTATATCCATATGTGTCAGTGTCGACATTTTCTAACATCTCATCATCAATATTGATTTCACCTGTACATATGAGAATTTAATGTAAATGAGTATAAATATACATTAAATAATTAAATAAAAAATAGAGAATGAAATTGAAACTAGTAAATATGTATAATTTCAATAATACATGACATATATAAGCATACCTATGGGTGGTTCAACTTCTTATTCCCTTGAATCTCTTTCAACATATTCAACAACATCAACAATTACTGATTCATTTTCTTCTTCACTTCGTCTTTCAACATTTTTGATTTCATCATTAGTGTTATGAGGAAAATCTCTCTCTGTTTACATTGCAAAGTATTTTTCAAATTAGTTCATCAAATAAAATAAAAATTGCACAATACAATATAAAATTTTAAATATCATTTATAATATATACATTTACATACCTAGTTCAACTTCTTGTTGAGATTGATTTACCCTTCTGTTGACAAGGCTAATGTTCACTATGCCAACAAGGGGAACTAACCCGATCGCAAGCCCCAATTAGACTTGCTTTCGTTTGGAATGGCTAGCTCTGACAGGTTTTAAGTGACCCCATGAACTGTTTGAACATGTCGAAAGATGGCTTCCGAGAGGAAGACTTCAATTAAATCAACAAAATAAAACAGCTAACCTCTATGTATTAAATCCTATCTATACTACTTCTAACTACTCTAATCTAGTCTTAGCTATCCTAGTCTATCCTGCATAAGCATAATACAAAGGTTTAAACATCATATATATGTTCGGCAGGAGCGTGATAAAGAAGATGAAATATCATGAATAGATTCAAGTCCAAATGAATCAATCACTGAATTCACAGCTAGACAAGACTGTATTAAAGTTAAATTGCAATCCAATCACTCGTATAGAAATCCAAATTCTTTTATGAAATTAAACTTGCAACTGATGTTTAACTTAGTTTCAAATCAGAGACCATTCACAAGTTAACCATGAAACTGAATCACATTCAATTTAACAAGACTAATAGTGAACTGTAAGTCATCAATATGCATAAATATAAATCACATTTACATTCATGCCAGCAACAACACTCTGATCCAAAACATACAAAAGAAAAATGAAATAAGTCCAAAACTAAAGGCTCCTTCTTCCCCCAAAATAGTACTCCTTATTCACAATAAAGTGAAACTATTCTTCTCGAAAATCAAAAGCCCTCTCTCCTCTTCCAAGGTAATACTTAATGCAAACGCCCCTGAATCTAGGTCTACCCTACCTCTTCATCTTCCCACTATTTCAGATATGCAAATCGAGTACATAGAGATAGGATCATTATCGTGACCACTGGCACGTAGAAAGCATAATAGTCATGTTGATTCCTTTCCTGAGGAAGAGAACAAATGTTGGTAAAAGGGGTGACTGTATATTGCCTTCCCATAATGAAGACTGGGACAACTATACTTACGGAATGTACAAGCAACGCGTGGGGTTCCGACCCAGAACGCTTGCGGCCAGACCCTTAAACGCAGTGCTTCTACATACATGGCTCTTCAAATCCCCTCCTACATCCTTTTCTTCCCACCTGCAAGGATAGCTATCATTAGCTTTGATGATTTTGAACAATAAAACCTAAATGTTAAATCAAATGTAAACACTGCCTTCATTCATTTTATAAACTACGGAACAAGTGTGAAAAGGATTTATGTCTGATACATAGTCAACATACAATTTCTCGCTCAACCCATAGGCTTGTCATAGTTTTGTGAGGGCTTCTTTTAAATCAAAATTGAGTATCGTCCCCTCTGCGGATCGCAGTACCCATGCCTTCCACTTCCCTAATGCGCAATTGCACTATCGGGACTCCAAAGGCCTGTCCTTTACACTGAAAACCCGATCCTTTGTAATTTCCAAAAATTTGGAAAACACATGAAAACATAGGAAATCCCAGCTCGATCGCTCCAGCCGGACCTCAAAAGTTATATGATGGAGTCTATAAATATCACTGGGTTTGGCCTATCACATATCGCAATATGCACAAGCTTAGGGCTCCACCAATCATGATATGCGATAGGGCTTCGGACCCGAAAATATATATATTGTATTTGATAGCTTGATGGGTTTGCCATATCGGTGCGCATAATATGTATAAGGCTTGGGCTTCGCCGATACACGATATGCGATTGGGGGTCAGACCTGACAATGTATACAGTACGATTCATAGTGCCGACGGGTCTAGAGGCCAAGGGCGCGCCATATACATAAACCTTGGACTTAGGCCAATTACGATATGTGGCAGGCTTTCAGAGCCGAACATATATATATTGTGGTTCACAACATCGTTGGGTCCGAGGCCTTATGGCATGCATTATGCACCCAGATTGAATGCGATAAGCGAAAGAGGGAGGATATATGTATTTTGCGAAGGTTTTCTTTTGTAAAGGGATTATAACAAGACATTGATGCAATGAAGGGTTTTGGAAACTAGACAAACCTCGATGAGCATATGGATGAAGGGTTTAACAAGGTTATATGTGAGGGGTTTGTTACAGGGCTTTCACATTTGTGAAATGAAGGTTTGGCTCTTCATAGAGTAAAAATCACTGGGATGAAAAGGATCATTCAGAGAGATGATAGATCAGACTTATAGGGGGGCCATTCAAAATTTGCTATCAGAGCATGTTTTAGTAGGGTGGTAGATGTGGCCACAACAAATGGCGAAATGTTGGGTGAACCAGTTATCTCTATTTCCAAATAACCTTCAGATCAATAAAACATCAGGATGTTAAGATAAACTTGAAATGAAAACTATATAGATGGACAAGCATGGGTTCCACTTAAACATTAACTGCTTCAGGAGGGATAGAGACAAATAGCTTCTACTTGTTGATATGATTTTGACAAGCATTCTCCAATGGCAGTATTATGGGGTTTATTGACCTTCCTTTACTTGTTTCCCACTTTCAAAAATCCCTTTGGGGTTGTCACCAGTCTGTCCATATCTGTTTAGGTGTGTACCTCAGCTCTTTATTGCTCATCAAGCTTGATGTAGACATGTTTTATTACTCTTTATATGAGAATTACAGTGTTATATTTTCATTGATTGAATGGGGCACAGTCATGGATGATGTAATATTTTTAAAATTCTTAAGAAAGGTTGGGCTTGTTGTGTCAACTGGTACTCTAAGCCCAGCAACAGTCCTTACTCTAACCAGCTTCCCAAACAACCTGCCCTTCCAGATTGGCACAAAGACTTGACATTTCATTTCTTTTTAGATAAGTCCTTCAAGTTTTAGGCACAAGGACTAGAGCACAATTAGATTTGCCACAGGGCATGAGACAATAGCCCATGAAGGGAGGTTTACTTGTGAGTAACAGGTATTGGACCATTTAGTGTGGTGGATGGGACAAATGGAGAATGGTTGTAAACATTACAAGCAAGCATAGGATAGGTCTGAGTGGGATTTATTTAAATGCAGTGTTCCTCCATGCCAGTCCAACTATAGTTACACATTTTTTGTTTTATAAAGATTCCCCTACATGGTCTAGATTTCCAAGTTATCAACAGATCTCACATAGTTCCCAACAAATTCCAATGAGGGGTTTCGGTTTGCATTCCACTACTGATTCTCAAGTGCTCATGGGCTGATAGAAGGCGTGTTTGATTTGCATGGAAATGATGGGTTCAGGAACAACAGAATTATCAGGAAGCTAATGAGGAAGGGAAAGGCCAAGAGTAGTGAATGAGGGAAAATCTAAAAGGTAGAACGAGACTGGAGGACTACAATCAGCTGGCTGAAAAGGAATGTAATTCAAAACAACAGGAGAATAGACTTGGCAAAAAACAAAGGAAAGGACAAAAATACAACTAAACTAATAGCAAAATGAAATGAACTCTAACCTACTCAGGAGTGATCTCACCTATGACATCTAGGCCCCATTGCTGGAACGGTCAGTAAATCATGATAGGTCTCAGGGGAACAACAGGCTTTCTTTCTCATCCTGTGGCAATTTGGCGCGCCTTGCATTTGCGAGCATAGGCATGCGAGTCTCTGAACACTGTGGGCCAATAATATCTGGCTCTCAATATTTTGTGAGCATTGGTCTCTCTACCATAGTGACCACCTGCTGGGTCGTTGTGCATTTATTTCAATACATGGTTGGCATCATCTTTCTCCAAACACCTTAGCCAGCTTCCATCATGATTTTTTCTGTATAAGATGTTGTCGGCCAAATGATACAAATTGGATTTTAATCTGAGTGCAATCCTTTGTGATGCATCCGTGTGTTCAAGACACGAACCTCACACTAGATAGAAGTGTATGTCATGGTACCATGACTCAGGGTCCAAAAAGGTTTCCGATGCTTCTCGCTCATACATCAGTGCTTTGTTACTCCATAAGAGCTCCTCCCTGAGTTCCCTTTGTGCATATTGCACGCTCAACGTTCCTGATTCTTCGGATGCCTCTTTTTGGTCTGCTAAGGCTTATGCCTCTAGCCAGCAAGGTCCCTGCCCTTGAACTATCTGTGACGACTTTATCTCCAAGTCGAACTCTTGAAGGGTGGTTATCAAGTCCCTCTTCTCTCACCCATTTCTTTCTTCATGAAGAGGGCTCTTACAACAGGATGGAGCATGATGACTTTGGTCTTGGCCTTTAGTAAGTAAGGGCAGAAATGTTTAATGGCCTTGAAAACTACATAGCCCTGTTTCTCCACATTTGGGCAATTCAGTTCCGCTCCTTGGAGATTTGAACTCATGTAGGAAATGGGGACTTCATTGCGATCATCATTTTTTTGAGTGAGAATTGCGGCATATGAAAGGTCGGAAGCAAAGTTGTATAAGAAGAATCCTTTGCTGAAATCAGGGCTGACTAGTGCAGGAACTTCAACAATGGCTTCCTTGATTTGTTGAAATGCTTCCTTGGCTTCATCGCTCCATTTATACACAATGTCCTTCCTCATCATCAGTTGCAAGGGGCGTACTATTTTTCGAAGCTTGAGACAAATTTTCTAACGAAATTAATCTTCCCAAAGAAAGATTACATGGCTTTTTTATCGGCAGGGGGTTGTATTCTCATGATGGTTTGTATTCTTTCATGATTGATCACAATCCCGTCTTTAGAAAGGGTATGACCCAGTAGTTTCCCCTCTGTGGCTGCAAAGATGTTCTTCTTGGGATTCAAAGAAATTCCATACCTTCAACATCTTTCGAAAATCTGCCTCAGGTGATAAATATGATTCCTTCTGCAATATGAATACACAGTGATGTCATCCATGTACACCACTACTGATATGTTCATCAACCCTCGGAAGGCTATGTCCATAGCTCTCTGGAATGTGGCACCCGCGTTAATGAGCCCAAAAGGCATTTTACGATATGTGTAGGTGCCCCATTTGGTGTTGAAGTTTGTCTTAAGATGATCCCCATGAGATACCAGTACCTGATTATATCCTAAAAACCCATCTAGTAGGGACAACATTTCAGACCCAGAAACGCACTGAAGAATGTGTTCCATAAAAGGGACGAGATAGTTATCCTTTTGAGACGCTCTGTTCAGGTTTCTGAAATCAATACATAGCCTGATGTCTCCATTTTTCTTTCTCACTGGCATAAGATTGGCTACCCAATGGGTGTGTCTAACCAGGAAGATGATTTTAGCATCTAGCATCGTGTTTAGTTCTTTCTTCACCAATGGTTCTAAGCTTGGATGCATCTTACGCATCTTTTGTTGGTAGGGCTTGGCTCCTTTTCCAAATGGATCACATGTTGCATAACATTGGTATCAAAGGTCTTTAGTTCTTCATATGTCCATGCAAAGACATCCTTGTATTCTTTAAACAGATTGACAAATGCGGCCTTTTCTTGCAGAGAGAACCCCAGGCCCAATCGACATTTTTTGGGTCCTTTTCAGTCCCAAGTTTGACTATTTCATACTTCATGGACAAGATGTGTGTTTTACAGTTAGTCGGTTTCTTGAATTTATCATGCAAGTCATACAAGTGTTCCATCCTAACCACTAATTTTGGAATCACATTGGGTTGATCCTTTTCCTCATCTTCCCTTCCATTCATAAGCTTGTCATGCTCCTTTTAGTCAATGACTGCACTCTTGAATGTCTTCTCGCAGTGCAGGAACTCAAGGATTTTCTCATCATCTTTGAAAACCTACCAATTCGAGATCTTATCAAGCACAAATGGTCTGAAAATCAATTCAACAGAACATTTATTTTTCTTCAATCTAAAATCGGGCAAAAGTTTAGCAGCCATATTAGCCATTAGATTAGCATCTTGGTTTTGGCCTCAAGGTATGTATGTAATATTAAAGGAATCAAAATTGTCAATTAAGTCCCATACCTCATGATGGTACCTCACCAAGTGTGGGGAATTGCAATGTATCCTTTTCCTTACCTGATCTAAGATTATCTGTGAATCACCAAAAACTTTAAGATTTTTGACATTCATACCAATGGCTTTCTTTAGGCCTTGCAACAGGCCTTCATATTCCGTTGTGTTGTTGGTGCATGTGAACTCCAACTAGTTGGCCATTAGATGTTGGTTCCCTTGCGGGTCAATGAGAATACTTCCATCACCTGCACCTTCAAGGCAGTTAGAGCCATCAAAAAAGAGTGTCCATAATATCACATCTAATGTTACATCAATTGAACTACTATCTAAGAAATTAGTCCTATCATCTACTATAATACATGATAGCTCATCAGTTGTATTATGGGAGGGAATTTCCAACTGTGCGTGTCAAAGTTTCTTCAACGGTTTCTGCATGAAACTCTCCAAAACAGGTTTCTATAGTATAAACATTGAAACTATAGTTCCCAAGGATGGAGTTCGTAAACATTACATGTTCATTGGGACCATTTAGTTCTGTTACCACATACTTCATGTATCTTCCCCTATCGACTCTCAGCATATCACCTTTTCCCTTTTGAGGCAACAAGAGATGGGACCAATCAGTCGAGAAGTATCCATTCAATTTTGTTGACCAGTCCCTGCTAAGTAGAATTTCATAGGCCTCGGGTATATCGACTACCACAATATCAATGACCTGTGTGTATTGTGGTTTAGCAGCCATCCAAATCAACACATCCTTCAATTCTCCAATTACTGTCACATTTGTCCTATCTAATTGCATGATTCGAGTTCCAGTTTTTTCAGGTATGGCCTAAAGTCTTTTAGCAACAGCATAAGGCATGACAGTGGATGAGGCGCTGGAATATATCAAGCATTTGTGGACATTCATGTTAAAAATTTAAAATGTACGAGGAACGGTGGAGTCATAGATTTTGATTTCCTCCCTATCATGGTTACACTGACATCTTGTGGTTTTTGATTCATTTTAGATAACGTGGCCTCCATAGCTGATGGTATTTGGGTTGCACTAGTGGTACTAACAGGTTTGGACATTGGCTTCTTCGTTTGGGTGCTTGAGGTGGTGGGGGTTTTGCAGTTCCACTCATTCATAGCTTTCAGCAGCAAATCTCTTTGTTGCATTAATTTTAACAAGTCAAAATATGTGATATTAGCCCTAGACTTCTTGAGATCAATCACAATATTGTAGTCAATGTTATAAATAGGATAGGGCAGAGTAAACATACCTATTTTTCCATTCTTAAGTGGGAGTTTACCATCTTGAGTAGCCTTCGTTGTAGTGAGAGATGAATTTTCTTTCTTTGGGTGACTTGCAACAGGGGTATTCCTAGATTGACCTCCAAGCCTACTCTTCTTGACAGGAACTCTGGGAGCGAACGCTTTCACAGGGTGAACATCTTGGTTTGTTCACTCTAAGGGCTTTGTCGCACCTGGAAGCGGCCCTTTACTGTGCATGTGAATTTCATTAGCATTGATTTTTGCAATGTTATCTCCCTCGTCATCATTCTCATCACTATGGAAATCCCACAACACATTAATTTGGGTTTCCTCATCCGAGGGTTCTTCTACTTGGTATTCCTCCTCGTCTCCTTGTTCTGGTTTGAGCTCTAGTATGGGTTTTTCTTTCTTGAGGAGCGATCCAATAAGAGACAATTCTTCTGTGTTTAAAGCCCCTTCATTAGGTGGAGCAGGAAATGAAAGCTAACCATGACCACCTTCTATTTTATTATGGTAGAAAGGTTTGAAGGGTTTTCTATTATTATAATCTCCTCCCTTCCCACTTGTACTCTCTCCAGCATTTCTTTTCATATCGATGACTGTGTTTGTTAGTTTGTTAATGATTCGACGCAAACGTTCCACATCTGTGGAATTGTTTTCTTTGGTATCAGCCACTTTGTTGCCACTCCCACTACTCTTCTTGGATGATTGGGAGGCTTTCTTCACTTCAGTTGTATAATGACATGTTGTGAGGCTGATCATTTCGTTTTCAAATTTCACTGCTTCATCGATAGCACCTTGTAAGGTTTGCACATTACTCCTTTTAACCCACATCTTTGTAGGGACAGGGAGAGCAAAGACATAGAACTCCATGAGCACTTTGTCGGTAGGTCTAGCGGTGCCTAGGATTCTGTTGAATAGGGTGTTGAATTGGATGTTAAAATCCTTGACTTTCTCGTTGGTTTCCATTTTCAAACGCGATAGTTCTAAAACTAAGGCTGCAGGTGTTTTGTTATCACCAAACTTGTCTAGAAAGGCCTACGGAAAAGCATCCCAAGAGGTGATTGACCCTATTCTCAAGCTAAAATACCATGTAGAGGCTACACTAGTCAAAGTAAAAGAGAATAGGTGGCACGCCACATCTTCATCAGCAACCCCCAACCTGCGCAAGGCTAGAAAGAAAGAGCGACTATGGTTATCAACGGTATCTCACCGCTCAGGGTCGAAATTAGGTAACACCCTTTATGCTTTTTTGGGTAAGGGATGCTACTACCCAAGTACCACTACAACATCCTATGAAAGCCAGGGAGGGAGTGCTCTCGGAGGAGGTGGAGGTTGATTCCCACCCAGAGGAGGAGGTGGAGGTTGATTCCCACCCGGAGGAGGAGGTGGAGGTTGATTCCCACCTGGAGGAGGAACGTTGGCCATATTATGGACAGGGAAAGTTTGGTTGGAGACTTCTCTGTTAGGATTCTCAAAATCAAGGGAGGAGTTTCCTTTAGAAGGGGAATCTTCAGGAATTTCTTCCCAAGGGGTGTCGACACTTTGTAAGGATTCTAGCATAATATCTTCGAGAGAAGTGGCTGCAAATGTATCTTTGCTCAGGTTAAAAATCCTTGGCTTTCTCTTAGTTGTCATAGGTAAAGAGTGAAAGATGGGAAGCTGAGAGAGGGAATGAGTGTAAGCCCGAGTAAGTGCTCTGACTGGTTGTTCTCGAGTGACAAGATACTCCAACAGTCTCTCTTCCTTGGGTGACCCGGAAATGGGACTTAGAGGGGTCTCTGTTTCTTCAAAATGAGGCTCTTTCAAATGTGTGGCATGATCTCTCTCACCTTTATGATCCATACATTAATCCTTTTGAATCCATGCGTGGATAGATGAAATCTTAAAAAGTTGTAGATGGAGGTTCAGCCCTCCTTCTAGCGCCAATCTGTTGACAAGGCTAATGTTCGTTATGCCAACAAGGGGAACTAACCCGATCACAAGCCCCAATTAGACCTGCTTTCGTTTGGAATGGCTAGCTCCAACGGGTTTTAATGGATGTCGTGAACTATTTGAACATGTTGAAAGATGGCTTCCGGGAGGAAGACTTCAATTAAATCAACAAAATTAAACAGCTAACCTCTATGTATTAAATCCTATCTATACTACTTCTAACTACTCTAATCTTGTCTTAGCCATCCTAGTCTATCCTGCAGAATCATAATACAGAGGTTTAAACATCATATATATGTTCAGCAGGAGCGTGATAAAGAAGATTAAACATCATGTATAGATTCAAGTCCAAATTAATCAATCACTGAATTCACAGTTGGACAAGACTGTATTAAAGTTAAATTGCAATCCAATCACTCATATTGGAATCCACATTCTTTTATGAAATTAAACTTGCAATTGATGTTTAACTTAGTTTCAAATCAGATACCATTCACAAGTTAACCATGAAACGGAATCACATTCAATTTAACAAGACTAATAGTGAACTGTAAGTCATCAATATGCATAAATACAAATCACATTTACATTCATGCCAGCAACAACACTCTGATCCAAAACATATAAAAGAACAATTAAATAAGTCTGAAACTAAAGGCTCCTTCTTCCCCCAAAACAGTCCTCCTTATTCACAATAAAGCGAAACTGTTCTTCTCGAAAATAAAAATCCCTTTCTCCTCTTCGGTGGTAATACTTATGCAAACGACCCTGACTCTAGGTCTACCCTACCTCTTCATCTTCCCATTGTTTCAGATATGCAAATTGAGTACATAGAGATAGGATCATTAACGTGACCGCTGGCATGTAGAAAGCATAATGACCGGGTCGATTCCTTTCTTGACGAAGAGAACAAATGTTGGTAAAAGGGGTGACTGTATGTTGCCTTCTCATAATGAAGACTGGGACAGCTCTATTTACAGAATGTACAAGCAACGCGTGAGGTTTCGACCCAAAACGCTTGCGGCCAAACCCTTAAACGCAACACTTCTGCATACATGGCTCTTCGAATCCCCTCCTGCACACTTTGCTTCCCACCTGCAAGGATAGCTATCATTAGCTTTAATGATTGTGAACAATAAAACATAATTTTTCAATCAAACATAAATTCTGCCTTCATTCATTTTCTAAACTGCGGAACAAGTGTGAAAAGGATTATGCCTGATACACAGTCAACATACAATTTCCCGCTCAACCCATAGGCGTGGCACAGTTTTGTGAGGGCTTATTTTAAATCAAAATCGGGTATTGAGCCCTCTGCGGGTTGCAGTACCCATGCCTTCCACTTCCCCAATGTGCAATTTTACTATCGGGACTCCATAGCCCCACCCTTTACACTGAAAACCCGATCCCTTTGTAATTTCGGAAAATTTGGAAAACACATGAAAACACAGGAAATCCTGCCCCGATTGCTCAATTCGGACCTCAAAATTTATATGATGGAGTCTATAAATATCGTCGAGTCTGGCCTATCGCATATTGCAATATGCACAAGCCTTGGGCTCTGCTGATCGCGATATGCAATAGGGCTTTGGACCCGAAAATATATATATCGTATTTGATAGCTCGATGGGTCCGCCATATTGTTGCACGTGATATGTATAAGGCTCGAGCTCCGCCGATACGAGATATGCGATTGGGGCCAAACCCGACAATGTATATAATGCGGTTCATAGTGTCGGCGGGTCCGGAGACCAGGGGCATGCCATATACATAAACCTTGGACTTAGGTCAATTGCAATATGCGACGGGCTTTCGGACCCAAACATATATATATATATTGGTTCGCAACACCGTCGGGTTTGGGGCCTTATGGCATGTACTATGTGCCCAGATTGAATGCGATAAGAGAAAGAGGGAGGATATACCTATTTTGCGAAGGTTTCTTTTGTAAAGGGATTATAATGCGACAATGATGCGATGAAGGGTTTTGGAATCTAGACAAACCCCAATGAGCATATGGATGAAGGGTTTAACAAGGTTATATGTGAGGGGTTTATTACGGGGCTTTCACCATTTTTGAATGGAAGGTTTGGCTCTTCATAGAGTTAAAATCACTGGGATGAAAAGGATCATTCAGAGAGATGATAGATCAGACTTATAGGGGGCCCATTCAAAATTTGCTATCAGAGCATGTTTTTATAGGGTGGTAGTTGTGGCCAAAACACCTTCACTAGGGGAATTTTGAGGTCTAAAATGGCCTCCTAAGGAAATTATAAAACAATAATGGAAATAATAAAATAAGAATAGATTACATCATCAAATTTCAGGGAAAAATAAAAAACTATTTTTTCAACTCGTATTTTCAACTTATCTCCTTATGTGTTTATTCAAATTTCGAGCGGATACACTCGTTGGATGGATAATTTGATTCCTCATCCAAGGAGTACCCATGTTTCATACTTTTGATCGACCTTGCTTTGTGAAAAATGAGAAATACATGAAAAATGTGATAACAATCACATTTTTCATGTATTTCGTAATTTTCGTGTAGCAGGGTCCATAAAAAGTATGCAGCATGGGTACTCCTTGGATGGGTAATTAAAATTTTCATCTAATGAGTACTCCTGCTTGAAATTTGAGTAAAAACATAGGGAGATAAGTTTAAAATACGAGTTGAAAAAGCAGTTTTATTTTTTTATTATTTTTAATACTTTTACTTTTTTACTCCAAAAATGGTGAATCATCCCCCATGGTTGACATCACCATCTTGAATCCTATTGGTTTTTTAAAAGTTTATTTTGGTTGTACATTTTTCTTAGGAGGCCCATTTTAGACCTCAAAATTCCCCTAATGTTAATATTTAAGTGTTCTTCCTTCTTTCTTTTGTAATAGTTTCTCGAGTATCCTTTATGAACCTCAATGTCTCTAATTCGATCATATTTTCTCTTGCAATTTCTTTGATTCCCCATGATAATTCAATCTATATAAAAATTTAAAAATTAATAAAAAATTTATATTAAGAAATATAATTTCAAAGCAAAAAATTTATACTTTAAAAAGAAATTAAAAAAAATACAATCATGGAGAAGAAATCGGGAAATAGACATTTTCATTAAAAGAAAAGTTTGAAAAAAACTTTAATACTAAAACATTAAAAAGATATTACTTATGTTATCCTTAATCTTATTTACCTATTTAAGAAATTTGCTACTAAAAAAATTACTATCTAAAAGCTAGCCAAAAAAAGTTCAATATCCAAAAGGTAGATCCAAAAAATTTGTTATCCATTTAGCATATAAATGAAAACCCTATCTAAACTCTAGTAGGGTTGCTATTTCAATCTCTGAATCAAGATAGGAGGACTAGCGGTGGCTAACCGAATCATGCTTCCAAGTCCTCTATCAGTCTCGGTCTAAGTCGATTCTGCAGACCCAAGAGGTCCCTATGAGTGCCGCTCGCTCGAGTAGGGGGGGACTACCCTCTTTCAAGGATGTAGCAATTCGAACTCCGTTCATCTAGGGTAGTCGACCAAGGGCCAGAGGCCCTTCTTCTTCCTCAATGGTTGCAGAATATCTAGTAATGGGGGCTCAGTGGCAAGCCTCGGACAAGAACCGATGCCTCCCAAAGTCTAAAAAGAAACTGAAGTTCGTCATCTCAAACAATCACCTAGAAAAATCATGACAATATATGAAGGATCATGCCATGATTTATAGGTTATTGGGAATCTGTCCTAGGGAGCAAGAAATTCTTCAATGGATATAGAGTAAATAGACACCAAGAATCCATATCGAACTCAAATTGAGAGAAAATGGTTTTTTCACATTGATCTTTGAAGATCTGGAAGATCAGAAGCGGATCTTCGAGAATGGCCCATACTTCACGAGTAGTGCTAGCCTCTTCCTCCACTATTGGGAAGAATGATGCAACCCCTGAAAAGGAAGAATTTCAAGCAACGCTAGTATGGGTCAAGTTTTACTCCCTCTCAAATGATTTCTGGGAACTGAACATCTTGGAAGGAATAGCCAACGTGATAGGGAAATTCATGAAAATTTCAAAGATAACCAAGCGGTGAAGACATGCAACATATGCTCGCATTTATGTCTGCATGAACATCTCTTATCCTTTACCAAAATCCATATATCCTGTCTACCATGATTCAATCTAGACTCAACCCTTGGACTACGAGCACGTTCCTTTTAAATGTTATCGATGCCATGAATAAAGCCATTTGTTGTGGGATTTCCTACTTACTCTTGCAGAGGAGGCCCACTAGGCAGCCTGTCATAGAGATGAGGAAGGATTCTAGAAGGTAGGATGCGTTCACAATCATCTAGCTCGATCTAATGCAAGCTCCATAGAAGTTCGTTCCCAACCACCGTCGTCGTCACAGTCTCAGCCAACATCAGCATCTCAACCTACGAAGCACTCGTCGCCTCCTAGAGATGCAAACCCTTTTTCTATATTATAAGTCATGGATCCAGTGGAGGAGCACCCAATCGAGATCCCAACCCCACCCCAACCACCACTTCAAGCTATAGAAGTGGACAAAGTCACCCCAAGGCAATAGGATAAACTAATCACCAAGAGAAAAGTGTTGGAAACAACAAAGAATGATCGAAGATTGAAGGAGACATTAACCCAAACAAGAAAAGTTCTAGAACATGAGGATAAGCACAATCAACTTAGGATGAAAGAAAAGAAAATGTTGGATATCTTCAGACTATGGATAAGATCAGACATCAAAGACATCCCAACCAATCAACTGACCCACTTCAGCAATATTTTCAACCAATTGAGTGCCACATCTGGCAAGCAAGAAGTGGATATGAAACCCCCAGGGAGAGAGAATTTCCCCCTAGAAACCACATACCCTAATCTGCGGGATTCGAGAAAGGAAAGAAAGTGAAAAAGATGACTAAGGAAGTGATTAGAGAAGCAGGTGAACTTTTGTTGAACTCAGGTCAAATGGGACAATTGATGAATTACTTTCCCAGATCTGTCCCTCATTCTCGATGAAGATAATTTCATGGAACATCTGGGGGTTAAACAATAAATTTAAGCTCCTAACCCTTAAAGATAATATCTCTAAGTATAAGCCAAATATAGTTGTGGTCCAGGAAACAAAGATGATGAAAGAAAAGCTCAAAGAAGCCAGCAAATTTTGTTTGAGGCAGAGTGAAGCTATGACAATCGAAGCTATTGGAGCAGCGGGAGGAATTGTGATCCTATGGAACCTTGGTAACATCATTTTCAAAGATTGGATAGGGATTCGCTACACTCTATCCAATAGCTTCATGCCTGTAGGCTCTGGCATTTGGACCAGCTTGAAAGTAGTCTATGGACCAATGATCCCCCAGGAGAAGGAGGTCTTCTTGCACAACCTTCATATTCTGAGTGAGATCAAGACCGAACCGAATTGGATCATAGGAGGTGACTTCAATATCATTTAGAATCTAGAGGAGAAAAGAGGAGGAATAAGGCACTTAGAATCCACCTATGAGGCCTTCAACGACCTAATTGATGATCTTCAGTTGGCAGACATTAGAACACAAACTGGGATCCATACTTGGAACAACAAGCGAGGTGGTCATCATCAATTCATCTATCGGTTGGACCACTTCTTGTTATCTGAGGATTTAATACTGAGAGGCATTGCGCTGGAGGCATCTATTCTCCCATCCATGGGATCCGACCACTAAGCCATAATCCTTGCCATCTCTTTTCCATATTCACCTAAAAACAAGCCTTTCATATTTGAGAGCTTCTCATTAAGGCACCCAGGCTTCATGGATAAGATAGAAGAATAGTGGAAGGAAATCAAGGTTGACGTTGACACTCATATGCAAGTCTTCCAACGGAAACTTAAGGCCCTAAAGCAAAAAATTAAAGCGTGGAACTGTGAAGAGTTCGGGGATATATTTAAAGAAAAGTGAAAGCTCAAGGAAAGGATGGAAGTTGTTCAAATGCAAATGGTGTGTGAAGCTTGATATGAGGGACTGGTATCCGAAGGGTGCCTGATCTCGGCACTTGAAGAATGAAGAATCCAGGAAGCGAACCTCTGGTGGCAGAAATTCTGGACCCGGGTTCTAAGGGGAGGGGAACAAAACTCAAAATTCTTTCATCGCTCAATGATCAACCATAGACAACATAATTAGATTACCTCTCTTCTCTCTGAGGATGGTATTCATCTGGATCGGCATGAAGACATGGAGAGGGAACTGATTTCCTTCTACTCGTCACTATTAAGAGAAGAAGGGTATGACCAGTCAAAGGATATAGCAAGGGTTACTCGTCATGTCCCACAACTGGTCACAACAGAGAAAAACAAGGATTTTCTTCACCCAATCACTAGAGATGAGGTGGAAACGGTGGTTAAAAGTATGCCTTCTAATAAGGCATCGGGATCTAATGGTTTCACTTCAAATTTTTTCAAGATTTGCTAGCCCATTCTACAGATGAAGATTGTGGAACTAGTGGAGGAATCCCGCAGGCACATGCAAGTGTGGTCAAGTCTCAATTCTACCTTCCTCATGTTGATTCCTAAATCCAAAGAAGTCGACTCTCCTAGCAGCTTTCATCATATAGCCCTCTACAATGTGATCTACAAGATCCTTTCATCTATTTTGGTTCACCACTTGAAACCCATTCTTCATCATATCATTAGCCGAGAACAGTAGGGGTTTTTTGAAGGGAGGCAGATCCTAGATGTAATTGTCATTTCCCATGAAGTCATCCATTCCCTAAAAGCCCACAAAAAACAAGGGATGTTTCTTAAATTAGATCTTTCGAAAGCCTATGATAAGCTCTGTTGGGCATATTTGTTGGGCATCCTTCGGGCTTTCAATTTTTCTAGGGACTGGGTAACCTAGATGAAATCACTAATATCTATGCTTTTTTTCTCAATCCTGGTAAATATCACCCCTTCCCCCACCTTTCATTCCTCTATAGATCTTCGACATGGAGACCCATTATCACCTTTCCTCTTCATCATTGCAGCAGAGGGCCTCATCCATTTGATCAAAGCAGCTAAGAGCGAAAATGTCTTGTGAGGTATCCATTTTCCTGACACCTCTATTGATATGAATCATTAAGAATTTTTTTATGACAACCTCTTGTATGGGGAATCAACTCTTGAGGGAACTCTGCAAATCGATGACATCCTCAATGAATTCTAGGCGGCATCATGCATGCTCTTGAACAAATATAATTCAAATATTTTTTTTCTTTCATAACCCTCGGCCTATCTAATCCTTCTTGTCTAGGTTCTTGGGATTTTCTATAGGAATTTTACCTTCGAAATACTTGGGAGTTCCCCTCCTGGCCAACCCTCTCTGTATCGCCCCCTAGAAAGAATTATGTGCTAAAATTCAAAAAAACATTCCAATTGGACTTTTCATGTTTTGAACCTTGCAAGAAGGGCCACCCTCTTAAAATATGTCCTCCAGACGATACCCCTATATCAACTATCATCTCTCCCTACCCCTAAAAGTATATACCGAGATTTAATCGTCGTGTTTAGGATTTTTTTATGGAATGAAAGTGGATACTAGTAGCATGGGAAAAACTCGGTGTCCCCAAATATCTAGGCAAGTTGGGTCTTAGAGATCCAGAGGAATTGAATGCTACCCTCAATGCCAAGTTGTGGTGGTGTTGGATTCAGGGGGCATGAAATAATGGAAGCTCATATGGACACAGAAATATGGGAAAGGAAAAACCCAAGGGGAGTTGTTGAGGAATCACTCTAAGACCACTGGTTTGGAAATCTGGAAAATGGCTAACCGCAATAGCCACATTATTCGCGATCACTTCTTTTGGGAAGTCCAGGATGGCCAATCGGCACTCTTCTAGGATGACTCATGGCAACGTCATCCTCGCCTTTCCCCATATCCCAATCTTTAGATGTTACATGTTGCAATCCAGGAACTAGAACAAGGGCAAGTGGTCGATTATTGGCGAGAAGGCCAGGAAGATAATGGTTGGCATTGTTGGAAGAAGGCACAAGAGTGGTCAGTTCATATTAGCAATGAGGAATGGGAAACACTGCTCAATCAATTGGCCCATCTGAGAATCTGCCAATCTCAATGCCCAGATAAACTCAAGGGGTGATACTCAACAACAGGTAACTTCTCTCTACATGAAGCTTATCTCATCAAAAATATGGCCCTAAATAATCGTAGAAGGAATATATGGCAGTGAATCAGGGGTGATAGATTATGGCCTAAAGTGGCACATTTATTATGGTTGGTGGGGCACAATGAGATCCTCATCTTGGACATATTAGTAAAGCTGGGTTACGAGGGGCCTTCTATATGTTCTCTATGCCTAGCCTCGGAGGAGACAATGCAACACCTATTGAAGGATTTTCCGCTTGTAAAATAAGTATGGAGGCAAATGGATGATCTCTTTGAACCCATGGAATACAGCCAGGAGGATATCCAAGTGACCTTCGAACAATGGCAGACACATCTTTTTTGCAACCCTATTGTTAATAGAGAATGGAATCTTTCCTTGGGGTTTGCCTTATGGAATTTCTGGAAGGACCTCAACTGATCCATCTTTCAGAATAAACCCCCCTCTAGCTATCTACTATGGACACGGATCAAAGAAAATATTCAAGAAACCATCGTCTCGGAAAAATGGGATCCTAGAGATTGGAAGGCTAATCCAACAAAAGCTCGCATCCTCTTCTCCCTAAACCTTGCCCAGGATCTGATATTCCTAACGAACTCCTCTTCAAAGGCTCTTGGAACAGCCTCTCCCTCAGTTTTCTCTAGTCCCCTCAACGATGCATCCAAGTTAATTTTGATGGGGCTTCCAAAGGAAACACTAGAGAGGCAGGTTATGGAGGAGTTCTTCGAGATCATACAGAACAACCAGTTTATGCCTTCACAAGATATTGTGGTATTACCACTAATAATGTGGTTGAGCTAACAACTCTAGAACATAGGATCATTTTGGCACAGGATTAACTTCAGAAATGATTGCATATAATTGGAGACTCAAAGTTTATTATCAAAATTACCCAAAATATCATTAATGGGTCTACCATTCCTAAAATTTCTCGGAGTTGATGGTTAGAAGCACAATTAGATAGGGTCAAGCAACTCTTGTTAGGTCTCGAGTATGTTTCTACTAGCCACATCCTTCATTCAGGAAATAGAGTGACGAATTCGCTAGAAAACTGGGGATCCTTAAGTAACCATAAAGACTTAACCTCTTCCTAGAGGGACTAGAGAAGCAAGGAAAACCTGGATCCAGGAGATCTTCAGACTATCTAAGATCTTGTAGATACATACCTTCTGGTCCCCGGTGGGGGTGCCTTAATTGTTGGAAAAGTGGTAGAGGAGGTGACGGTGGAGTTTGTCCAACCTCCATGCGCACACCACCTCCATGTTTAATAGACGTGATAGCAAGGACCAACGTGTGAGGTTGTCACCCACGATGATGGCTATTAAATCCTGTCCTTGGAGTTGGTTACACATTTCTTGTTCATGGTGGGAGATGGTAGTGTTGTGCAGTGTGGTAAGGGTTGTGGAGCTCTTTCATGCCTCATCGAGGTCTAGCCCTTCAGAGAGAGGCGTAGAAGACAAAAACTGGTGCCTAATGTGGGGTGTGTTGGTAGGGCTAGCTGATCCTTGGGACACTAGAACGTCCAGGGAGAATGAACCAGTTGGAATTCTCATCTGCCTAGTTCGTTTGCATGATGCGATGTAGGGGAGAGGAGAAGAGCCAAGGCGGAGAGACCTTGGCCAAACACTGGCGAATTATCCTCTTCTGGTGCGTGAGTGGTGGGAAACTTGTTTGGGAGACTAGTGGTTTGGGACTGATTGGCACCTATGGAAATAATTTGGTTTCTCAAGGCTTGCAAGAGGAGTTACAGTTGGGAAGGGCTTGGCTAGCTAGAGGAAATGCACAGAGGCAAGTGTAGAAGAGGTGGTGGGACGTCGCGTTCAGCTTCTAGAGCCTTATGCTGAGGAATCCTCGTCCTGTTTGCCTGGGTATGGAGTGTTGATTACAATGATGATAGGTGCAGGATAGGCCCTCAATTCTCTTTTGGTGTAGTGGTAGTGTTACACAGTAATTTGTCACCAACTCTGCATTCCTTGATCCTGGATACTGTCGGTCCATGTTACTGACATCTATGTTGTGTCATGTTTCCAATTATGTGTCATTACCTTCCTTGCAATCTCAGGAAGAATGTCTCAATTCATTATCCCTGAAGAAGACCCCTTTTTACCTAAGTTTTTAGGTCATCGCGAGTCAAAAGTTATCCCTCTCGCAAAGATGGTCAAGTTAACACTAACCATACTGAAGTCTTCACTCTGTCCCTATGTTGCACCTGTGATGAACCAGATTTGCCAGGTTTGTCAACAACTCGTTGAAACTTCGAGATGACATTGCTTCATGGGCGGTCCTAGGGTTGGTTGTTGGGTCAATTGAGCTCACCTCTTTCCTTTGGGATAGTTGTTCCACCTTTTGTGCAACTTCCCTAAGAGATAAGCTCTTCCTTCCTTCTCTTATGGGACCTCTCCCTCCTATAAATATCTCCTCCATGAATGAGATCAACTAGCTTGGATGTAACTAGATGATAGCTAGATGTGATTTGGTAGTTTCAAGTTTCTAAGAGAGGAGTAGAGGTAGAGAGTGTTATTAGAGTGTGGAAGTAGCCTCATATGTATTTTGATTTTGAGAGATCTTTGAGTAGAGTTGGCTTGAGAGCTTTCTAGCATCAACCCTTTTGGACAAAAGAGAGAGTCATATGTTCCCTTGCGAGACGGTTCACAAGTAAATGCTTATGGAAACATGCCGACAGGACCCTTCAAGGAGGCTTATGACGTCAAGGCTCAGTTGTAAGTTTTACTTTGATTTATATTAATACAAATCAATAGCTTGTTTCCTATATCGTGTGTTAAATTGTATTTCGATAGCTTGGGGTTCCTTGACTCTTCAATTAGATTACTAGGTCGTTTTCTATTTTGTTTGGGTGTTTCCCTACATGTTGTTTTCAAGCATAAGTGACTAGAAGAACAAGAGTTGGAGCAACATGACGAGTACTTCATCGAATGTCGAACTGAAGGTAGGCCTTCATAACACCAAATTTCTAAGGAAATTTGCTTTGGTATTGTCTTTGCAGTGACTAGACCCACTCTAGGGCTAGAGGGGTTGCCTCTGTCCATAGAGGGAAGTTACCTATGTCACAATTTGGTGACCATACTAGGGAGCTTGTCTTTTCTCTTTTGTGTTAATTGGTTTTGTTTGTTTGTTGTCTTCCTTATTGTTTGGGTAGCATACTCAATTCTGGGAGTTGTTAGACTACTTTTGTAGTTTTCCCACCCTTCTAAGTGATAGATCTAGCCTTTCTCCAGTCCAAATTTCATGTTTTTCCTTTGATTCTGGGTCATCGCTATTTATTTTCTAACAGTCGCGAAGTAGTCATGTCTACGCTATCTTTTGGGTCGCTCCTTTTACCGTACGACGTGATTAAATTGTCTAATAGTTGCAACGAGTCCTCAAATTGGCTCGGCGCAGCTAACTGATGTACTTTCGCAACAATGTCACAAAGTGCTTGGTTAGGGAGGTGCAATGATTCATTGTTGGTGCATGTTGCAAGTGTTTTACTTGCAACGATT
Organism: Pinus taeda; assembly: GCA_000404065.3. NCBI lineage: Eukaryota > Viridiplantae > Streptophyta > Pinopsida > Pinales > Pinaceae > Pinus > Pinus taeda. The sequence goes on along the minus strand of APFE030882072.1, from coordinate 57,597 downwards.
CCTATAAGTTTCAAATTTTGAGGTTTGTTTGGTTGATTGGCCAATGTTTTCTATCCCTAGCGCTTGTTTTTCTCCTCTTTATGATGTCAAAAGTGCTGGTTGTTAAGATTTTTGATTCTGGTTTTCAAATCTTTTCAAATCTTCCCTCTTGAACTGGGTGATCTAAATACCTTAGGGTTTCTCCACTACTTGGTTTGCTTGGGTCAGTCATTCATTGAGATCTTTAGACTCTGCTTGGTATAATCTCTCACGTTGTTTAAGGTTTCTTCCTTTTCGCTATTTTTCATCCTCTTGATTGGTGTGTGGCATTTGGTCACCGAACTTCCTTGTTTTGTTCGTTCGGTCTCCTTCCTTCCCCTGGCATAAATCACTTTGCTTCCCAATTAATGAGACAATTTTCCAGTTTTGTAAAAAGGATTATTTCTTTAGTTTTAAGTCTTTGATTCATTTTTGCATGTAGTTGCTTATCATTTATTTGAAAAAAATAAAAAAAATTGCATTCATCTTGTATTAAGGTTTGAAAGATGTTTTTTGCATTAGTAGATTCTTGAGGTTAAGACATTGAAAAGCAAAAAGTGTATTTCTCATTTTCCTATTCAGATTTCTTGCGAGTTTGAGTAAATGGTAGAAGTGTTCCTTTTTCTTTGATTGGTTTGCTTGTTTGCCATTCAACTGTTATGCATTGAACCTCTCACTCTTCCTTAGCTAGTTGTTCATCCAACGAGAATGGTCTTTTTGCTCATTTAGTTTCATTATAGGAGTGTTAAAGATACATTTGATAGGGCCTTAAAACTGAGACTTAATTGAATATTAACAATTAAAATTTATTGAATGAACTTAAAGACACATTGGAACCTAATGCTCATATATCTAGAGGTCTAGGCTAGAGACGTGTTTCGGCATCGTTAAACCTAGTCCCTATTGTTTTCACTAAGGTTGGGTTATTCCTCCTTTTATGATACAATAGATGATAGTACAGATTTGTGCTCCCTATACTGTCGCGTATATATTGGGAGACCCCACTAGTTTATCATCCTATTATCCATAGGAAGCCGAGTCTACTGCCTTACGAATTGTAATTCACTGAACACAACATTTTTGAAGATTGACTGCCATATGGGAAGTCCTTGGTCATTTCTCTTTCATTTTATTACCAAGGTGTACATGCAGTTTTACAATTTGTCTGGTAAACATCTTGCCTAGAATTCTAGAACAGTCACTTTCGTTCCTTTTCAACTCTTTAAAAGTAAAAGGATCATCTGAGCACTTGTCCTTTCAGGCTCATTAAACTTTGAAGGCGACCAGAGTCATCTTTTCTCCTTTTTCTCGACTCTTTAAACATGAAAAGGCAACGTTTCGTTCCAATGTCATAAAATTTATTTCTCCGCGATAACATTTCACTTATTAATCTTGGCCACATCGTGATAATATCTTGGAAGATTTTTTGCAACCCTATTGATTATAGCTTTTCTCCCAGATTTTTGAGTTGGGCCATCTTGGAAAACTCACTAAATCCATTGTCCTTACCAGGTGACGAAGAGCCCCTTTCTCTTGTCTCTTCTGAGGTATCATCTATTACCGGTACTCTTCCTATTGTCCTGATTGTTCAACCTCTTGACTCTCGAGCTCCGGATGAGGAAATTTTTGATATCAATTGGACTCCTCCCAGCATTTGGGAATTTTTAGACGAGGACCTCCCGTCTACTCCTCCTGGTGCTTCGATTCCAATGGCCACTTCCGACATCGATGAGTCATGTCCCATTAGTAGTCAAGAGAGCCTTGTGTGGACCAGGGAACGTAAGTTTCCCTCGGAAGGTTTTCCTTTCCACACTGCTCCAAATGTGTCGTTGCCACTTCGCTATCACGCTCTGGCTGACATACTTGGTTCTACGTCTCTACATCAGAGCTTTGTGTGGTCTCATACTACCATTCCGTGTTGGAAATAATACTGAGAGGGGGGGGGGGGGGAATCAGTATTATCAGGTCAATTATTTTTCAATTCATACACATATTTGTATACGCTACTTAGGTTAGTGAAACTAGCGTATATACGCAACTTCAGTTAAGGAAACTAGCGTATAACTTGTAATTTAATTATTCTTCAGATGCTGATGTCAGAACCATATACACATTAACCAGGAATAGAAAAATAATGCAGAGAGTCACACACAAGAACACAAGATATAAGGTGGAAACCCAATGTGGGTGAAAACCACCTACTGCAATTTGTCTCTATATTCTTTCAATTAGAAACTTCTTTTTACAATGATTCTGTACTAGTACAGTCTTATACCAGTACGCAGGCTGCAACCTGCAGAAGACTACAACCTTCTCTCGTTCTCCAACTTCTCTAGGAAGGGAGCTACAACCCCCTTATCTCTTGTACTAGCTAAGGTACTAGTACGTAGGTGCTGACCTACAGAAGGCTACAACCTTCTCTTTTCTTCCAGGGACCACATTTCATAAATTTTCAGACTGGATCCATGAATAACATAAATCAAACATCAAGTATATCTGCATCAACCAATCTTCTTTTTACAACCCAATACTAAATCAAACAATCACTTCTTTGAATGATGTAACCATATAATAACAGTGACCAGACACCAATCTTGAACGCAGAATACTGCAGCAATAAACCGAAGTAGCTACAGCATACTTTATGAGACGTATGCTACTTCACTATGCATAAACCTGCGTACATACGCAGCTGTGTCAATGTCAACCAGCATATACGTTGTCTTCTCTTGCTGAACCTGCGAGTATACGCGTCTATGATGCCCCGAACCTACATACAGATCTATAAAGGATAATTTACCCCTTTTATTTAATCAGACATCAATTATACCCAGATTATCAGATTTATAGATCTAATCATGTGCCAATTATAACAGATCAAAAATTTCACAATGATAAGCCTTAAAATCTTGATTCATCAATAGAACTTATCCATCTTTTAGTGCTCAGGTTCCTCCTTGGTTCAGATCCAACAATGCACCATAAACCAATTACCAGTATTCTAGATCTTGCTCCTCTTAAGGTATTCCACACTTCAGTCGACACACTTGCCAAATCATCTCCTTCCCTTTTTATAGTCTTAGGCCTTACTTAAACCATGGTCCAAAACCATTGAGAACCAATACTAGGGACCCAATACCTAGGTTCAACACTTTCGATGCAATACCAAGGACCAAAACCATAGGTTCAAATATGTCGGACTAAATACCATGGACCAAACATAAATTTTCCCTCATGTATGCGCTTTTCTCTGCATGAAAGTGTGTGCATACGTATACACGTCTTTTGATCGGTGATGCCACATGTATACGCGACTTTGCTGAGAGGAACCTGCATATACCTTAATTTCTTCCATTCTGAGTGCCTGAGCTGTGATTTTCCATTTGAGTGAGTTTCCATCAAGGACAACACCTGTGCCATAGAGCCAAACCTGTGTCATAATGCCAACAATCTCCCCCTTTGGACTTGATGGCAACCCCAAGTCATTCAAAATAATCCTCCCCCTTTGACATCAAGGGAAAAGGGTTATGCTCCCCCTGAGTACATGTTGAATTCTCTATTCTGCTGTGCGCCCCCCGACTGTAGGCAAGGTCTGCAAGAAGATGTTCTTCAAAATAAATATGACTTTATACATCATAAATGACCTTCCTATCACTACAGACTCATACATACATCCATCTCCCAACCAAGTGGGGATACATAAAGAATTTACACATGATAAACCAAGAACATTACTACATCCATCCTAGGCATAGTGGGGAAACCAAGATAGGTCGTTACATGACCTTGATAAGAAAAGAAATACATGACATAGAGACAAAATATCTACAGCAAGACTATGATAGATATCAACAACTATCATCAGCAGCATCTTTCAATCATCATTTAGACCAGCAACCATGTTCTCCCTCTGCACCTATCCCACCTGAAACCAAAACAACTGTGAATCTGAACCAAGATCTTCTAAGATAATGCCAACAATGCATTATTAGAAGAATATATGCTCCCCCTGAACCTGTGCTAGATGGTCTCTGTTAGACTCATATCAGACTCTTTTCATCCTGAGCCTGGCCCATTGTTTGTCTTCAAACCAACATATACGCGATTGTATCTTCATAAACCGGCGTATGTACACGGATCCTCCTCATGAAACTCGCGTACAACCATTTTTCTTTTGAAACAAACAAGATTCAACAGCAAGATGATGCATCAACTACCCCCAGCTTCTGTCTGAGGTATTTAAATGTCTCCCTGGGCAGTGGTTTGGTGAGTATATCAGCAACTTGTTTCTTAGAGGAAACATACTCCAACTTGACCTTTTGTTAAAGCACTTGTTCCTGGAGAAAATGGTACTTGATAGCTATGTGCTTAGTCTGTGAATGCATGATAGGATTCTTTCAAATACTGATTGCACTTGTATTATCACAGAAGATGGAGATAGGTGGAGTACAAGTGATTTGAAAATCTTGCAAATTTTGCATCATCCAAAGGAGTTGTGTGCAGCAAGATGCAGCAGCCACATATTCAGCTTCAGTTGTAGATAAAGCAATTGAACCTTGTTTCTTGCTGAACCAAGATACTAATATGGAACCCATAAAGAATGCACCCCCACTAGTGCTTTTTCTGTCATCCACACTTCCTGCCCAATCTGCATCTGTATATCCATGAAGTGTGAGATCTGCATCTCTAGGGTACCATAAGCCATAGTTTTGTGTTCCTTGAAGATATTTGAAAATCCTCTTAACTGCCTAAAGGTGTGCTTCCTTTGGATTTGCCTGAAATCTTCCAACTATTCCCATTGCATGCATGATGTCTGGCCGAGTACCTATCAGATAGAGCAGACTACCATTCATGGATCTATAGGTTGGTTGATGTACTACTACTAATTCATCATTAGCGCTGAGGCTGCATCATGTTACCATAGGGGTACATACCGGTTTCGAATCTTCTATGCCATATTTCTTCAAGATTTGCTTTAGGTACTTGGTTTGTGATAAAAAGATACCGTATTTATTTGTTGGATTTGTAAACCAAGGAAATATGTCAGCTCACCAAGCAAGGACATTTCAAATTCTTTCTGCATCACCAAAGAAAAGTTTTGACTCATGACTTCTTCATTGCTGCCAAAGATGATATCATCAACATATACAACAAGTATTAGCAATTTATCATTATCAATTTTTATATATAGATTGCTATCTATTGATCCTTTTGAGAAACCTTGTTGATGGAGTTATTTTTCCAGACGATAGTACCAAGCCCTTGGAGCCTGTTTAAGACCATAGAGTGCCTTCTTAAGTCTGCATACAAGTTTTGGATCATTTCCAAGGATAAATCCATATGGTTGCTCAATATATACTTCTTCTTCTAAGTCCCCATTTAAAAAGGCAGATTTCACATCCATTTGAAATACTTTGAACTTTTGAAAGCTAGAGAGAGCAAGGAACATTCTTATAGCCTCTAGTCTAGCAACTGGTGCAAAAGTTTCTTCAAAGTCAATACCTTCTTGTTGTGCATACCCTTTACAAACAAGTCTGGCCTTGTTTCTAATGACTTCTCCATTTTCATTCAGCTTATTTTTGAATATCCATTTTGTCCCTATTACATTCTTATCTTTTGGTCTAGGGACCAACTCCCAAGTGTTATTTTTTTCAATCTACTCAAGTTCTTCATCCATGGCCTTGACCTAGCATTCATCTTTACATGATTCTCTTACATTTTGTGGTTCAGTGGAGGAGAGAAATGCTAGATAGCTTGAAGCTTCAGAAATACTTCTTCTTGTTTGTACACCTACCTCTTTCTGTCCCAAAATTTGAGTCTTTGGATGGTTCTTCTGGACATATCTCGATGGAGTCTTTTCTTCTATCCTTATCTGTTCTTCTGGTGCCTCATGGGTTTCTTCTTCATCATGAATCTGATTTGATGTTGAAGGATAGTCCTCATCATCTTCGAAATCTTTAGATTTTACTTGCCTGGGAGTGTTTCCTTCTTCATCAACCACTACATCAATACTTTCAACAATTTTTCCAAGTCTTGTATTGTAACACTTATATGATTTGTTGTGGGGAGAGTAACCAAGGAGAATGCCTTCGTTTTCTCTAGGTTCAAACTTGCCAAGGTTTTCATCAGTCCTTTTGATGTAGAATTTGCTTCCAAAAATTTTGAAGTATTTTACCGTGGGAGTCTTACCATACCAATGTTCATGAGGAGTCTGAGTGTTGTTTACCCGGAAATTTGTCTTGTTGAGAATAGTAACTGCAGCAAATGCGACTTCACCCTAGAAGGTTGCGGGAGTTCCAGACTCATCAAGCATAGCACGAGCCATTTTTGGAACCGTTCTGTTCATCCTTTCCACTACTCCATTTTGTTGAGGAGTCCTTGCAGTAGAAAATTCCCTTCTTATTCCATGTTCTTCACAAAAATCGAAAAATTCGTCCGAGGTAAATTCTCCTCCTCAATCAGACCTGAGGCATTTGGTTCCGTGATCTGATTCATTTTCAACCAAGGCTTTTAATGCTTTGAACTTTCTGAAAGCTTCATCTTTATAATTCATAAGTCCTATCTAACACATCCTTGAAAATTCGTCAATGAACAATATGAAGTAATCTTCTCCTCGAGGTGACCTCTTCCTAGTTGGACCACATATATCAGTATGGACAAGTTGAAGTGGCCTGCTAGATGATTCTTCCTTCTTAGGGAAATTAGTTCTGGTTTGTTTACCAAACTGACATGATTTGCATATTGTATTGTCTGGAATTCTAATGTCAGGGAGATAAAAAACCGCCTGATATTTGCATGCTTTCCTTATATGAGAGAAGCTTAGATGCCCCAATCTTCTGTGCCATAGCCAGTGTTCATAATTCTTGCTTAGATAGCATTGTTGTTGTCCTCCTTTGAGTACGTATAAATTATTTGGAGTTCTTATGCCTTTGATCACTGTTTTTCCTGTATCAAGCTCACGAACAATACAACCATTTGATCAAAATATTACCTCAGTTCCTTGATCACAGATTTGACTAAAACCAAATAGATTATGCTTTAAGCCATAAACATGCATAACATTTCTAGCTTTGACCTTTTCTTTCAAACGAACAGAACCTTTACCTTTTATGAATGTTGGGGTGTGATTTCCAAATGAGCCTTTCTTTTCCTTTTCTAAGGCACTATATGACTGGAGTTTTTCCTTATCACCTGTCATATGTTTCGAGCATCCACTGTCGATGTACCACTAATTTTCCTGTCCTTCTGCATATAAGGCTATCCCACATCTTTTTGGTTGTGGTTCTTTCTTTCTCCATGTTTTGGGACTAAATGAAGCTTGCTCCTTCTGAGTTGTTTTCCAAACCTACTCCTGCATTCAGAGTCTTCATGACCAAAGTTGTTACAAATAGAACATTCTATTTCATTTTCAAGAGTAGAAAAGTTATTGTAGGTCCTTTTCATGATCCCAGTCATACTCCTTTGTTTTTGAGCTTCCCTAGTCATGATAGTCTTGTAGGAAACACATTGAGCAGCTTTGTGACCAAAGTTATGACAAGAGAAACATTGGCCATTGAAAAAATTTCTGCAATTATCAAATCTTCCAACAAAATGATTGTAGTTTCTATTGACATTCATTCTTGGGGAAAATTGGGAATGATTTACCTGTGGTTGGTTGAAGTTTATGTTCATCCTTGAAGTAGATTGCCCCTGATTTACTTGGTAATCTTTGTTCATTCTTGAAGCAAATTGTCCCTGATTTACCTGGTGATCCCCATTATACTTTTGTTGTCGATTTTCAACCTGTTCATTTTTCCTTGCTACATCAAGATAACTTTTGGAGGTAGATGGCTTTTGTGCTTGCTTCTGTGCTTGATATGCTTCTTCAAAATATCTGAGACCTGTCTTGATTAGAGGAGAACGTTGCACTTTGATAATTTCATCTAAAGTTTCAGATCCTTTAGCAAATCTAAGATTGAGGGCTTTTTTTTTCTCAATTTCTTTTCTAAGTCCCACAATTTCACATTCTAACTCTTCATTATGTTTATCTCCTTCAGCAAGTTGGAATGCCAGAGTATCTATGATCATATTCTTTTCTTCTAAACAAATTTTAAGTTTAGAAATTTCTTCATAAAGACCTTCTTCATTTATAGCATCCAAGAAATCATCATCTTCAAAGGCCATCAAAAGTCTATCATCATTACCTTCTTCATCTTCATCACTATGTGAAAGTCCATCACTGTCTTCATGAGTATAATAGCTCTTTTTACTTACATTCTGTCTTATGTTCCATCTAACAGGTTCCTTACCTTTGTCTGGTTTATCTTTATGAGGACACTTTGCAGCATAGTGACCGACTCTTCCACAAGCAAAGCATTTAAAAGGCGGCTTACCTTTGAATCTTCCAATTCCCCATTGAAGGTTCTTGACAAAGTTTGATTCTTCCTCTTCTTCAGACATATGTCCTGACTCATTGTAATCTCCTTTTCCTGAGGCTTTGAATGTGGCTTCTCTCCTATCTGATGGTCCCCCTTTTCTCATTTTGTAAGTAGTTAGAATTCTGTGCAGTTGAGACATGGTAAGGCTCTGTAGATTCTACTTTTCTTCTATGGCAGAAACTTTTGAATCAAACTTACAAGACAAAGATCTTAGAACCTTTTCAACCAAAACAACTTATTTTATTTCTTCACCCAAGTTTTTCATACAATTTACAATCTCATCTATACGTAGGAAATAGTTAGCCACACTTTTATTATTGTACATTCTGAGATTTTCATATTGAATTCTAAGAGTTTGTAGTTTTGCTCGTTTTACCTGATCATCTCCTTCATAGCTTAGAACGATCTTGTCTCATATTTCTTTTGCAGTTCTGAGCTGCATAACCTTGATGAATTCTGATTGTGATAGACTCCCTAATAGAGTATTGACAACGTTTGCATTTGTTTCATATTGCTTCTTACCAGCCGCCTCTGTAGGAGTTGCTGATGGAAATGTGTATCCTGTTTCCACAATATCCTAAACTTATGTACCAAGATATTGAAGATAAGTTGTGATTCTTACCTTCCAATAGACGAAGTTGCTCCCATCAAAAATTGGTGGCCTAATGGATGCCTCTCTCTCGTAGTTGCTCATGATGATAGATCTTCCTTCAAGCGGTCAAGCTTCTTCTGAAGGACCTGCTCTGATACCAATTGTTGGAAATAATACTAAGAGGGGGGGTGAATCAGTATTATCAGGTCATTTATTTTTCAATTCATACACATATTTGTATACGCTACTTAGGTTAGTGAAACTAGCGTATATACGCAACTTCTATTAAGGAAACTAGCGTATAACTTATAATTTAATTATTCTTCAGATGCTGATGTCAGAACCATATAAAAATTAACCAAGAACAGAAAAATAATGTAGACAGTCACACACAAGAACAAAATATATAAGGTGGAAACCCAATGTGGGTGAAAACCACCTACTGCAATTTGTCTCTATCTTCTTTCAATTAGAAACTTCTTTTTACAATGATTCTGTACTAAGTGCAGTCTTATACCAGTACACAAGCTACAACCTGTAGAAGGCTGCAACCTGCAGAAGGCTACAACCTTCTCTCATTCTCCAGCTTCTCCAGGAAGGGAGCTACAACCCCCTTATCTCTTGTACTAGCTGAGGTACTATTACGTAGGTGTTGACCTACAGAGGGCTACAACCTTCTCTTTTCTTCCAGGGACCACGTTTCATAAATTTTCAGACTAGATCCATGAATAACATAAATCAAACATCAAGTATATCTGCATCAACCAATCTTCTTTGTATAACCCAATATTGAATCAAACAATCACTTCTTTGAATGCTGTAACCAGATAATAACAGTGACCAAACAACAATCTTGAACCCAAAATACTGCAACAATAAAACAAAGTAGCTACAACATATTTTATGAGACGTACGCTACTTCATTATGCAGAAACCTGCGTACATACGCAGCTGTGTCAATTTCAACCAGCGTATACGTTGTCTTCTCTTTCTGAACCTGCATGTATACACGTCTCTGATGCCCCGAACCTGCATACAGATCTATAAAGGATAATTTACCCTTTTTACTTAATCAGACATCAGTTATACCCAGATTATCAGATTTATAGATCTAATCATGCGCCAATTATAACAGATCAAAAATCACACAATGATAAGCCTTAAAATCTTGATTCATCAATAGAACTTATCCATCTTTTAGCGCTCAGGTTCCTCCTTGGTTCAGATCCAGCTCTTGCTTCTCTTAAGATATTCAACACTTCAGTCGATACACTTGCCAAATCATCTCCTTCCCTTTTTATAGTCTTAGGCCTTACTTAAACCATGGTCCAAAACCATTGACAACCAATACCAGGGACCCAATACCTGGGTTCAACACTTTGGATGCAATACCAAGGACCAAAACCATAGGTTCAAATATGTCAGACTAAATACCATGGACCAAACATAAATTTTCCCTCATGTACGCGCTTTTCTCTACATGAAAGTTCGTGCATACGTATATGCATCTTTTGATTAGTGATCCCACGTGTATATGCGACTTTGCTGAGAAGAACTTGCGTATACCTTATTTTCTTCCATTCTGAGTGCTTGAGCTGTGATTTTCCATTTGAGTGAGTTGCCATCAAGGACAACACCTGTGCCATAAATCCAAACCTATGTCATAATGCCAACATTCCAACTTCAAGACCTTTCATTTCTGCTCAGTTGACCCTAACTTCCATACCTCAGACATAGGTTACATTAGCTACATTCGTTCCATCAATTCCCACCATGTGTGTGGCATCTACAACCCCTTCTATTAGTGCATTTTCCACATCTTCGTTAATTACTACTGTTACTGGGATATCTTCCGAACCCGCTGGCAGCGGCCTTTTGCCTTTAGTTTCTGGATTCAATCAACCTACGGGTAATGTACCAATCTCTTCGAATTCCATTACGGTAGGATTGTCATATGAGCAATACCTAAATGCTCTTCAAAATCCGACTCATAACCCTTTAGGTTCTCAACCGCTTTCCATTCCGCATAACCCTCTGCACTACTATGATCACCATGGAGCTCATATTTATTACACTGGGTCTCTTCCTCCAAGGGTCCTAGTTGAGAATTATGTTTCGCTTTTGGTTGCTTGGAATCGCACTACTTACCATGGCTCACAAGGGCAACCTTTTCGAGGAAAACCTTCGTGTTTGTAATGGCAACCTTTTCAAGGACAACCTTCAGGCTTGCAAGGGAAACCCTTTCAGGGACAACCTTTGGCCTCCACAGGGTCCTCCTTTTTTTATTCAAGGCAACCTTCTCGTCAGCCAGGTCAGCCTCAATTCCAACAAGGCCAACCTGTTGCCCAGCAAGGTCAACCTTCTAGTCAGCTAGGTTAGCCTCAATTTTAGCAAGGACAGCCCTCTGGTAAAGTAGGACAACCTCAGTTTCAACAAGGCCAACCTATCGCCCAGCAAGGCCAACCTTCTGGTCAAATAGGTCAACCTCAGTTCCAACAAGGCCAACCTTTTGGCCATTTGGGTCAGCCCCAGTTCCAACAAGGACATCAGTCTGGTCAAGTCAATCCAACTCTTAGTCAACTGGGCACTTAGATGCAAGTTGGTTCCCAAGCTCAACCCGGTCTCCACACTCAGGCTAGACTCCAAACTTAACCTAGTCCCCAAACTCAGGTTGGATCCAAGCCCAACTTGTTTATCAGATGCAACCTGGGCCCCAGGCATAGTTTAGACCTCAGCCGTAATACGATCTCCAAAAACCTCAGCAACCCCAAGGGAAACCTCAGGGTGCCCCGTATCAAAACTATCAGCAACCTCAAGTTAATTCTCATCAGAATTTTCAGCAGCGATATGCTGCCCCTGTTGGTCAAGCTGGTAACCAATGGTTTGTTAGCGGTCAAAATTCGGGTCAACAACCAGGTTATGGCATTAATCTGCCCAACTATAACCCTTATGGACAAAATACTTACAGAAAAAATCCATGGGGACAACCAGGCTCTGGTTGGAAGCCTAACACTGGCCCTTATCAAAGGCCCATGATGTCTTTTAACCCTCAATTACCTTTTCTTATGACTTTGGAACTGCCCGATGTGTCCAAGATGACGAATGACCCTATACTTCATAATCCGTATTGGCCACCAGTTCCAACCAAGATTGCTGGTGATTGTCCTAAATTTGACGGCAAATCTAGAGAGGATCCCCAAGTGCATGTTATCACTTATCACCTTTGGTGCTCATCTAACTCATGGCTTGACGATTCTATCCATCTTTGTCTTTTTCAGAGGACATTTACTGGTTCCGCTGTGAAATGGCATATTGAACTCACTCGTGGAACTTTCCAAGACTTCAATTCTCTTGTGATGGAATTTCTTACCCATTTTCAGTTACCGATTCGTTAGGAAACGGGAACACATCTCCTTATTTCTCTGAAACAGGACACATCTACCCACCTATCCAATCATATTCATGAGTGAAGAAGATGACGTCGTTTGATTAAGTTTCAGATTCCTAATCAACTTCTAACTTATTGGTTTACTACCTCTTTTTTCAGTACGATAGCCCGAGATATTGCTATGGGGGGCATGTTACTGAAGAGCAAGCTATCGCGCATGCTCAATATCTTGATTTGGTTTATTCCCAATCTGGCACACTTTATGATGTCTTACCTAATGCTCCGTGACCTGGAACTTCTAAAGCCCCATCGACGCCTTCTGTCGATAGTGTTATTGGTTCCATTGCTCAATCTCCCTGAAAGTCTTCCATGACTCCTGCGAAGCAAAAAACTACTGCTTCTAGTGAAAATGCTTCTCAGTCTGTATCTAATACTGGGAAAAGCTCAGAAGTCAATGTCATTCATTCTACCGTAGTAGAGAAAATTTTGAAAGGTAAGAAGAAGGGGAAAGGTAAAAACAAGGCTGATGCACTAAAGCAAGAACCTCCTAAGACTCCTGCTGATGATGGTTTTAAACGCAAACCTAAGTATACTTGTCTTATCTGTGACGAGGATCACTACACCAAAGACTGTCCTAGACGGTCTGAGGTTAGTCGTGTGCCTAAGGGGACTTCAATGACTCATACTGTACTTAAAGAGCCTTTTCCCTCCTAGAAAACTCAAATGGTGGTAGACCAAACTCAATCCTCTTCCACTTTTGGCTCCTAGGTTTATATGGCTGGGACTATCCCTATTCATGTGAGTACTCAATCGAAAGATTACGATTCGTTCGTCAGCAAGGAACTTGAAGTACCTTTTAACATTCCTTTGTCCAGTTCTGGCCCTCTTCATATTGAATGGCCCAGCATCGAGTCCGTCATTAGACCTCCAACTAAGGGAGTTCTCCGGAAATCTTCCTATAATCCCAATTCTCATGCCACGTAGCACTATAGTACTGTCGAAGACATAGCTCAAGCTCCTTCGACTATGTCTGCATTGGAAGTTCTCCAGAGTTGTCCCCCCAATGGAAGTCTCTACTATCTGCCATTAGTGGCCTTGATCCAACCGGTTCTAAGTTAATTACATTCGATCTGAAAACCATGTGCCACGTTTGCATCATCAAATCTCTTTTCCCATTCAAGTCATCATTAACTCGAAGAATATTCATCGCACTTTTATTGATGAAGGCGCCTAAACTTGCATCATGTCTGTTGCTTGTTGGAAGGCCATCGGTTCCTTGTCTTTGAGTCAATCTCCTAATACCTTGGAAGCCTTTGATGGAAGAGATTCTCATCCATTTAGTATTCTCCCGCACTTGCCTATCACCTTGGAAGGGAAGACTGTCGACATCGAAGTTGAAGTTGTTGACGCTAATCTAACTTACAACCTTTTGTTGGGTCATAGTTGGACGTATGCTATGCATGTCGTGGCTTCGTCATTATTCTGTGTACTCTGTTTTCCTCATCAAGAGAAAATTGTTACGGTCGATTAGCTGTCCTCCTTCGCCTTCCTCTTCCTTGGATGGCAATGTTCCATCTGTGGAGCATACCAGTATTCCCTATGAGAGTGTGGGTGCTAGACTCTTTAAAGATCCTGCCCTGATGGGTGTTTTTTCACTCCCACCTCCTAATGTTGCCTCTATTAATATGATCTCTATCAATCCTAATCCCTGGGTGATTCCCCCCCTCGATTAGGTGGATTCATGTGGTGAGGTTATCTCATTGAGCCCTATAGAGCTAAACTATGTTGAAATCGTTTCGGCTTCGATTTCATCTTCTGACTCTACTCCTTTGAGTAGATCTCTCAACATGTATGTGCAATCCCCTTAGCCTGGAGATATTTCTTATCCGGATCCGTTACAAGAGACATTTCCTTCTGATGATGTGATTGTTGAGACTATGTCTTTTGAAGATCCTCCTTGGCTTGATAATCATCATCATTCCTCGTTTCTCCCAGGCCGTGGGGCCGTAACTGCCTGTCTGGATAAGTTTTCTTCCTATGTTCCTTCTTAGCCACTTCAGACACCCATCTTAACTCATGAGGTTTTCTCTGAGGGGAATATGGGAAATATTACGCAAACCATGCCCATTGACATCTTTGTTAAACCAAGGATTGTTGAAAACATTCACATTGGAGTGGCTTGTTCTCCTGAGGAGATCCAGCTTTACATCAACCTTTTCCGAGAGTTTCGCGATGTGTTCGCCTGGTCGTATGAAGAAATGCCTGATATTGATCCAAGTATTGTGATACACAAGATACTTACATATCCTGGTGCAAAACCATTTCATCAACGTTTACGTCCCGTGCACCCGATAAAGGCCGCCGCCATTAAGGGAGAGGTTGAAAAATTTCTCAAGGCAGGGTTTATTTACCCTATCCCACTGACATGTTGGGTATCTAACATTGTCCCTGTGACCAAAAAGCAAGGCACTATTAGGGTTTGTGTTGATTATCGTGACATCAATCGCGCATGTCCGAAAGATAACTATCCCACTCCCTTTATTGACTAGCTTATCGACGATTGTGCTAGGAGTGAGATATTCTCTTTTATGGATGGATTTTCTAGTTACAACCAAATCAATATTTCGCCTGTCGATCAACACAAAACTGCCTTTATCTGTCTGTGGGGTACTTTTTCTTACAAAACGCTCCCTTTTGGCCTGAAAAATTCTAGTGCAACTTTCCAGTGAGCAATGTCCTATGCTTTTCATGACATCTGACACATTGTTCAGCCTTATCTAGATGATCTTCCAACTCATTCAACTAAACGCACAGACCATCCAAACCACCTCTGCCAAATTTTTCTTCGTTGTAGACATTACCATATTCGTCTTAATCTGCATAAGTGTGTCTTCTGCATCAAATTGGCAGACTCCTTGGGTTTGTCATTTCTAAGGATGGTATTTGTCTCGATCCCCTCAAAGTAGAAGTTATTCTGAATCTCCCGCCCCCTGCTTCTTTGTGTCAATTGCATAGTTTTCAGGGGAAGGCCAATTTCCTACGTCGTATTATCCCTAACTATGTCGAGATTGCTAAAGGTTACACACGTCTCCTTAAATGTGACACTACATTTATTTGGGATGACATTGCCCAAAGGTCATTCAAGCAGCTCAAGGAACTTCTTGTTTCTGCTCCCTTGTTGCATGCACCCAACTACCATTGTGATTATTTGCTTTATCTAGCTGTCACTGATAAAACTATCTCTATGGTTTTGTTCCAAGATGACGATGATGGTTCCGATCACATCATATATTATCTTAGCCACAACCTTCTTGACACTGAGACTCACTATGCTTATGTCGAGAGGCTAGCCTTGGCAACTCTTCAGGCTGTCCAATGCTTTCGTCATTACATTTTGTTGCGCACGACAACCGTGATTTCGGATTGCAACCCAATGACATACATTTTGTCACGTCAGTTACTGTGCGCAAATACTAAAAATGGATTGTTGTCCTTCAAGAGTTTGATTTGGAGTTTACCACTGCCAAGCCTAAAAAGTCATTGGTCTTCGCTGAGTTGATTTGCTCATAACCGTCTACTTCTACTCCCTCTCGGATAGAGGACCGCATTTTGGACGACATGCTTTTCTTGATCAGTGCCATCAATCCCTGATACAGTGACATTATTATTTACCTCCAGACGTCTTCATTTCACCCTAATTTGTCTAAGGATGCTTGGCGATGCATTTGCCACCATTCTTAGCCCTATCGTATTGTTGGAGACACTTTATACTGTCTCAGTGCTGATTAGGTTCTTCGTCGCTGTCTGACTTTTAAGGAAGCTAAGAAAGCCTTAAATGACTACCACTCTAGTGCCCATGGCGATCATATGTCTGGTTATGCTACTACCCAAAAGATTCTTCGTGCTGGTTATTTTTGGCCCTCCATCTTCAAAGATTGAATTCTAGCTGTCTGCTCCTGTCATGCTTGTTAAATTTACCAGCAAAAGATGTGTGCATCCTATCATTACCATCAGGCCCTTTTGCTAAATGGGGCATTGATTTTATGACCTGTGACCCTCGCTTGGTCGAGGGGGCATGGGTATATCATCGTTGCCATCAATTATTTTATGAAATGGGCTGAAGAAATGCCTAGATTGTCTAACGGCGGTAAGACAGTTGTGAAATTCATGTTCAATCACGTGATTACCCGGTTCGGAGTCCCTCAGGCTAAGTCACTGATCATGGTTCCCATTTCCATGGCTATATGATGACTGAGTTGACAACCCAGTTAGGCTTGCGTCATGATAGTTCGATGCCTTATTACCCTCAGGCCAATGGCCAAGTCGAGGCAGTAAACAAAGTGTTGGTTACTATGCTTCAGCGTACCATTAGAATGCACAAGTCCAACTGGCATTTGATGTTGTTTTCCGTCCTATGGGCCTACCGTACCTCGGTTAAGGATGCGACCGAATTCACACCATTTCAACTTGTTTATGGTCTGGAAGCTACCCTTACGATTGAATGTGAAATCCCTTCTCTCAAATTAGCTATCGAATTACTCCGGGATACTACTCCAGTGGAAGAACACCTTCTTTATCTAGAACAGCTTGACAAGACTCATTGACTTGCTTCTTTAATCATTGAAGCACAAAAGAAGAGAGTGAAAACTCACTTCGATCAGACAGTCAACCCACATTCCTTCACGAAGGGAGATTTACTCCTGTTGTATGATCAAGGTAATGACAAGCTGGGGGCAGGAAAATTTGAACCCATGTGGCATGGGCCCTATATTGTCAAACATGTTTTGCAAAAAGGGGCTTATGAGCTAATTGATTATGAAGGAAACCCTTTAGATAAGTCCCAGAAAGGGCTTTATCTCAAGAAATATTATGCATAAGTCTTTTGTGCATTGTTGTGTACATAAGTGTGTTTTTTATTTTGTATATGTTTGTCTTGGTGTGTAAGCAATTACCACTTATTTTGTCCTTTTTACTTCTTATGCAGATGTCCGTCGCACCTTATGTCAGTTTCGCTGATGGTACCTATTGCAATACCCAGAATCTTTCATCCGCGGCATGGGTTATCTACGATCCTCATGGTGAGTTGGTAGATCTTCAAGGTGTTTGTCTAGGATGTACCACAGACAATGTCGACAAATATAGTGCAGTCATTGAATTACTGGTTGAGGCTGTTGTCCTCAATATTCGCACATTGATTGTGAATCTAGATTCCCAGCTTGTTGTTCTTCAACTCAACAGGGGTTATTCCATCAGAAACCCTCAAATTTTAAGGTTGTATTTACGTGTTTGTTTACTGGAAAGGAATTTTGATTATATTACATATCGACACATTCCTAGAAGACTAAATACATTAACTAATGCATTGGAAAATCATGCATTAGATAGACATTTGCGACATTTATGAAAATAAATCATTAAAGACATAATAAGTCAATATAGCAAAACATAGGTATATATGTGTGTGTGTGTGTGTGTGTGTGTGTGTGTGTGTGTGTGTGTGTGTGTGTGTGTCAAGTGTTGCACATCACAATGCTCAAAAAATATGTGTTCAGGTTTCATTGATTTGAGAGATGTTTGAGTAGAGTTGGCTTGAGAGCTTTCTAGCATCAACCCTTTTGGACAAAAGAGAGAGTCATATGTTCCCTTGGGAGATGGTTCACAAGTAAATGTTTACAGAGACATGCTGACAGGACCCTTCAAGGAGGCTTATGACGTCAAGGCTCAGTTTTAAGTTTTACTTAGATTTATACTAATACAAATCAATAACTTGTTTCCTATATCGTGTGTTAAATTGTATGTCGATAGCTTGAGGTTCCTTGACTCTTCAAGTAGATTTCTTGTTCGTTTTTTATTGTGTTTGTGGTGTTTATCTACATGTTGTTTTCAAGCATAAGTGACTAGAAGAACAAGAGCTGGAGAAACACGACGAAGACTTCATCGAACTGAAGGTAGGCCTTCATAACACCAATTTTCTAAGGAAATTTGCTTTGGCATTGTCTTTGCAGTGACTAGACCCACTCTAGGGCTATAGGGGTTCCCTCTATCCGCAGAGGGAACTAACCTGTGTCACAGTAGAAGTTACATTGTTTTCTGTTGTTGTGTGGGGTTGGGAGGGTATTCGCATCTGTCGCTCTTTTAGTTGTTTTGGGTACGTTTGGATGCCTCGCCACCGAGGGAGTCCAAATTGTAGGGGTGTCAATTTGCGACAATCAGATCAGTTGGAGCAGGGCAATGATGCCTTGTCAGGTTTTTTGAGAAGTCATGAGACATAGGAGAGAGTTGATGGCTCCCTGGTGGCATATGGTTGCTCTGGCAACACTAGAGTCTATCACTGCTCAAATTTGGAACATTCAAGTGAACATGGAAAACCTCAAGAACCAAAGATATGCTGACCGTAATGAGCTAGTAGCTTTCATCAATGACATTCAATTTAGCCAAAGTGAAATCATTGAACAATTGGATAATTTGCGACGACATCAAAGGCGCACCAACAACCACCTTCGCAGTCTAGAAGTGAGGGTGGAGCATATTGATTTTCACATGCACGAATATGTTGGCTATTTCGACGCTCCCATTGTAATCCCCCCCAACCCCCCTCCTTAATATGATTCTCTTTGTTATGTTTCTCTTTTTGTTTACAATATGTATGTCATGGCTCCTAAGCCACTGGAAAATAATTTTATGAAGTCAGTAGCTCATGTTATCCTCCAAGTCCCAATCTCAACAAGTATGGCGGGACTGAGAGAAAGGGGCATGTTGAGATGCATTTTGTCCTCTGCACTTTGATGTTAATATAATGATTGAACTTTGACTAAAAAATAAAAAATAAATAAAATAAAATATAATATAAAATAAATAATAAATAAAAAAAAAAAAATAAAAATAATAAATAATAAATAAGAAAAATAAACAAAAAAAACAAACAAAAAATTAATAAATAAAAATTAAAACCCTATCTTCTACTTCAACCTTATCAATCCTCAAATATAAGTCAACTAACAGCCCTACTCAACAAAAATCATCAAGCCAAACCCTAAATATACAATCCAGTAACACTCAACACTCTAGCTATAATACAACAAGTATTAAACCCTAGTTCATGTATATCAACAATATAATCCATGTCACATTAGCCAACTCTATAATCAAATCTGCTTAACATTGTTAAACATAGTAGCTTCAGTAGTAAACCCTTGTGATTGGCAACATTAATAACCATGAATAATAATTTGATCTATCAATATAATGACACACTAATACTGACAATAAATCCTAAATATTCATAAAACCAAACCCTGAATCATGAACTTTGAAAAGATCAATTTAAACCGACAATTCAACATTCTTCAATAAGAAACTCAATGAAAATATGATAAACTTTTATTTTTAAAGTCTTGAGGTAATCTTATAATTAAATTACTAATTATAGCTTCACATCTATGAGTTAGCAACCATTGATAGACAATAGTAGAAACAAGTCATTAATGCATAAGTAAGTTTACAACATAAATTAATGTTTCCAGGGTAATTATAGTATGATAAACAATTGCAAATACTAGAATTAATCTCCCCAAAATTGGTCACTTGACTTCTATATTAACTTGAAAAGAATTTACAATGCCAAGAAAAATTCCCTTCTCTTATGTTTCTCATCATATTTATACACAACAAAGTTGAGGGAGTGGAAATGTTCCATCTTCTCAATTGTTGGTATTCTCCACATGACCTATAAATGTGTATTCCTTTTATTATCTATATTTCTCAACATAACAATTGCATGCTTCAAATGTTTTGTTAATAAACTCATTTTGTGGAAAGTATGGTTGTTCAAAAATATTTTTGAATGAGGCAACATGTTATTTTAATTCCTTTTCATACTTTTTCAAGTTTAGTAACCAAGTTTTAATTCATGTGATTTCCTTAATTAGATCTTTAATGTAATTTTTCATACATGATCTACTCATACTTGGAAGGGAATGAATTCAGATCACATTTTCAAGATATTTTATGACCTCATTTTGAGGGACAAAACTATCACATGGACCAAATGAGGAGAGGTGACATTTTTCTACAACTCTTCATATCACTTACCACACTATGGCATAGTTTACTAACTCTTGTTAAATGGATTTCCATGCCTTCTAAGAAGGATATTTCCAATACATTAGACCAAAATCATTGTTGAACCTCTCAACAAAGGTTCTTAATGGGAAATACCACAAAGATAATTTTACCACCTTTTAATTGAATCAGATTGAAGCTTTGCTTGGTTTTGTGATATTTTCTAGGCCTATAATTAGTTTTGAGCATTAAACACATCTTGAATTTTCCCTTTAAATTGTAGAACTATATTTGTGTAGTATTCAATTCATCTTGAACCTCCAATACATAGTAAATAAATTTTTTAATATCATAGTAATTTGATTTATGGTAGTTTACCTTATTTTTCAACAATGTTATTTTGTTTTTATAGTCTTTCATATGTTTCACAATTTCTTTTACTTGATTCACAGTGGTTTGAGCAAACACAAACTCTACAAAATCAGTTACTAGTATACATAATTTATTGGCAACCAAAAGAATAGATTTAGTGGTAATCACAAGTTATTGATTGAGAGTGGTTTTCCTTCTCTTATGAGTCTATTTGAGAATATGATTCTTCTTCCTATAAAATGTTAGCATTTTTATAATAGGCACTTTATCAATAGCTGCTAGAGTTGGGTTATATCTTATAGTAACTAATACTGGAATAAGCATGCAACCAAAACTTTGGTGGGTGTATAATTCTTCCATTAGTTCTCCCCATATTGTTTTTACATTTTGTTCATTCATCTCTCCTTTATTTTCCTCTTTTTATTCTTTATTTCTTCTCAGCCTTTGTTTCTTCTTTATCTTTGTTTCTCAATTCTTCCAATTTTATTTTCTTCTCTACTTAGCATCTACTTAAAAAAAATTCCTTGTTTCCTCTTATTTACTTATGTTTGAGCTTTTGCATTCACCTTAACTTTTCCTTGACTCATTCTTTAGTTTTTATCTCAACATCTACTCTTTTCGATTCATGTTATGTTATCTTCTCTTATGGTTCCTAAAATTTTGCAATAGCCTTATATGCTTTAGCTCTCTTCTTTCTTCCTTCCCTTTTCTTATGCTAAAAATTGCAATTCAATTTGTACATCATCAAATGTTATATAATGTCTCTTTGGTTTATCTAATTCAATCTTTTTGTCGAGATATGTGAAAGACATTTTGATTGACTTGTGCTTTTCCACAAATTTTAGTGGATCGGGCATTCATATCTTTCATTGGTAAGTGATATATTTTGATTTTCGCATCTCCCATTTTTATCTTCACATGTTTCATGGTGAAGTGGTATATTTTTATTTCTCACCTCTCATTCTTACCCACATAGAATCATTTGTCCCATACAAATACATGAAGAGAAAATATATGGTGGATCTACTCGCATGTGTTTAATAACACTTATCTGCGATGTTGCATTGGGTAGATATTCTAGCGTCAATCCATTCGTCAAATTTGGAGAAATCATAACGTCCGTGTTATTCCAAAAATTGAAACTCCAAGTACATAACCCGAACATTACACTATCATGAAGCACATCTAAAACAAGATATGAAAATTCTCATTGAATGTAAAGGATACATGTCAAGCATACCAATATCCATATTTGATTTGCAACTAGACGTTTTTTATGTATATATTAGGCTAGAAATTAAATCATTGTCAGCTCTAAACAATTTTTGATAAGACCATTTTAAAGTTTTCCAATTATATCTTGTGTTATCTATGTTGATCTATCATAGCGTATAATTTCCAACATATAATGATATTTATACCAATGTGAATATATCAATAAAAAAAGTGATATCCCTTATTATTATAATCCCTATTTTGTTGATTTGTTGCAGCCTTACCCTCTATTTCCTTCCATTTCTTACTTGAAAGTATAAGCTATAAAACCTCATATTCTTATCTAATTCATAGTTTTAGTCAAACATTCATAGACAAGGCAGTAAGGCATGTGATTCTGATACGTATTTATGCAGGAACGCAATAAAGTATAGAAATAAACATAAATACAGAGATGCAGTAGAAATAACACTATCTTTCATTAATATCAAATAATGAAATATGATTACAAACAAACTGGAAATGAGACCAGCTCGGGCGATGGTAGCTTGTCTCAGAGAAGAGATGTGGCAACCACATGCCTCTGAACTCTGTTACAATGACGCTTAAAGGCCTATTTATTGTTGATAAACAATGAAAAACCCTAAACATCCAAAAACCTAACCCTAGGAGATGAAGCATCAAACTATGGGCCTTGTTTGGGTAAATTGGTACATCAACTTCCTAGGGTCATAACTTTGGCATATGATCTTTGTTTGACATGCATAATACCTCGTTAGAAAGATATATCTAAGGACTACAACTTTCAATTATTGGCTCATGGCAGCCCCCGTTTTCCCAAAAAATGTTGTTTAGGGCCTCAAAACGGCTCTAGAAGTTTAGGACCCGAAAAACTACCAAAAATAGTAAATTGTGTTATAGTTAAGGAAACTGAAAAACTGAAAGAGATAGTTGTGAGGGTCTAAGTGGGATAGGAAGATGGCCACCAACATCCACCTGGATCATTCCTCCCCCCTTAGGAAGCAGTGGTCCCCATTGTGTTGAGTGCCTCCATGAGATGGGGAAACTTCTACTGAACTTGGTCCTTGGTGAGTTGTTCTACAATATATGATGTGTCAAGTAATAGTGGGAAGCATAGTTGAGGGTGGTCCACCTTCAACACTCAGCACAAGCCAAGGAATGAGGAAATGTTATGCTCCAAATCATTGTTTTTTTTTTTTTTTTTATCTAGGACAATTGGTAACTGGTGAGAGTTAAGTGCTCCAAATTATTGTTTCTCACAACCTTGGTAACAGTGTAAGGACCATATCGGAGTGGTCTGAGTTTCCGATGGGCTCTTATATGGAATTCTTTCTGCAAATGTAACCAGAATTTGTCACTCACCTGAAACTTGTGTGGCACCCAATGTTGATCATGTCGCTACTTGTACTTAGCATTTTCCACAATGGAGCGGCGATATAGTGTCCCATTGGGTGTAGGTGCTCTAGGAGTCAGATCGAACGAATGCTTGACCTGAATGTGCAACGATACCCCTATGGGTGAGGAGAAGATGTTCATGTATTATTTCATGATTGCATCCACCTGCTTCTGCTGCATGGAAGAACCCTTCTCGAGGGCCATGGATGTGGCTATGATCTTCCCCTTACTTTGAGAGTGAACCATAAAGAAAATGAATTTCCTAGTCTGGGAGATTATCTTACTGCATTTCTTAACAGGGATCAAATAGGTGGAGGTAGGTGGGGCTACCTCCAGTATCTTGTATAATGAATTACCAAAAGAAATAATAATGGCACGAGGCCTTGACTCATACAGAGCATGTCGCTTCCACAAGTATGGTTGGCCTAATAATACATCACAAACATCAAGAGGTGAAACATCACATAATACCTCATCTATGAAGGGATTGATGCTATAGGGAAGGTGCCACTGCTAGCAAACGCGGAGATCTCATCCTTATTAAAGCCACCCGATGTTGTACGGTTATGGGTGTGGTATGGTCAGTTGGCCCAGACACTTCACAACCTCTCTTGAAATGAGGTTCTTTTGGATACCACTGTCAACAATGAATTGCAGTGGTGAACCCTTCACCCACATTTGTGAGTGGAAAAGACGCTCCCCCTCCTCTTGATATTTGGGTTCATTCTTTTGGATCTTGGTGGTGGCAACAGTGGCACTAGGCTATGCATCAATGATCTACTTCCCTTTGTCATTCCTCTTGTCGAGTTCTGAATCAAGGTCGGAATATGCATCTGATTCTGAAGCCTTCAACTCAGCCACCAATGACTACTTGGCCCGACACTCACTTGTGTTATGAGTAAGGCTCTTATGGAACTCACACCACTTTCCTGTGTCCTTCTTTGACTTCGTGGTGTTGTTCTTTTCTTGTGACTTCGACGAGTTTTCTTGGGTCACACTATCTTGGCTTTGTCCTTGGTTCTACAGTTTGGGGAAGCCTTTCCCTTGCTTCAGATTTGTGGATCCAAAGTCTTGTTTCTTTTGTTTAAACTTCTCCTCGATCTTGACAGCGTATCGTTATGTCGTGTCGGGTGAGGAGATGTCCAAGAACTCCATCTCGTCCTGGGTGCGAAGGGTATGAAAAATGTTGGTAAACTCTGGCACATCTTGGTCCCTTACCTGCCACAACGTGTTCCACTTTTTGTATTTATCATCATAGCTATTGACATGGTAGTACTTCTCCTTGATGGCATCCTGGAATGAATTCCAGGTGGGTGTGGCTGAAAACAGTGAGGTCATACTTTCATCCTTCTGCTCGTAGTAGGTTTTCCACCAGTCCTTGACGTGGGGGGTGGCTTTGAGAAGAGAAAAAGTAATCTTTTCCCAGTTGGAAAAATCATGGACAGAAAAATACCCTTCTAACAAATTTAACCATTTATCTACAGCATTTTCATCTATCTAACCCTCAAATATGGGGATTTCAAAGTTAACTTGTACCTTAAAGGGTGTGGTGTTTCTAGAGTATCTACTGGAAGTAGATGTGTCAACCCTGGGTAGCTGCTAAAGGATCTGGGCAAATTTGTCCATCATCATGTTCCTTTGTCACTCAAGGGATTCTTCGAGCAAGATTTTTATAGGATCTCCTGCCCCCTCATCTTTCTTTTCTTCCGCCATGGGAGGCTGTCGGGATTTGTGAGGCTAGTCCCTCAAAGGTTTGACTAGTTCAAGCCCTAACTCCTTATATCTCAAACTCGTTGGGAACATGCAAAGAAAAGCAAAGAACAAGCAGACCGCTCTAATACCATTGATCTAGATTTATGCAGTGATAAAGTACAAAAATAAACATAAATACAGAGATGCAGTATAAATAACACTATCTTTCATTAATATGAAATAATGAAATATGCTTACAAACAGACTAGAAATGAGACTAGCTCGGGCGATGGTAGCTTATCTCTGAGAAGAGATGTGGCGGCTACATGCCTCTGAACTCTGTTAAAATGAGACTCAAATGCCTATTTATTGTTGAGAAACAACAAAAAACCCTAAACATCCAAAAACCTAACCCTAGGAGATGAAGCACCAAACTATGGGCCTCGTTTGGGTAAATTTGTGCATCAACTTCCCAGAGTCGTAACTTTGGCATACGATCTTCGTTTTATGCTCACAATACTTCGTTAGAAATATCTATCCGAGGACTACAACTTTCAATTTGGCCCCCATTTTCCCAAAAACGTCGTTTAGGGCCTCAAAACTGCTCTGAAAGTTCCATACCCGAAACACTGCAAAAATAGTAAAATGTGCTACAATTAAGGAAACTAAAAAACTGAAAGAGATAGTTGTGGGGGTCCAAGTGGGATAGGCGAGTGGCCACCAACATCCTTGAACATGATATTTCAAATACTTCATATTTAAATGTAAAATAAATATAATTAATTAATTAAAAAAAAAAAAAAAAAAAAAAAAAATAATATTTAAAATAATTTTTTCATTTATATATATTGTTATGAATATCATATCAAAAAATTAAATTATAAAAAATGTCAAATATATATATATATATATAGAATATTATATCAAAAATTAAATTATAAAACATCTCAAAAAAATATCAAGTGCATATGTATGTAACTATATGTAGTGGGAGTGAGATGACAACGGCAGTGCGAGATATCGACCACAGTGGGTACAGTTAGGGTTTCCTTTTTACAAACCCCTGTCTGCAGCTTACTGCACCTGCACCCTGCTCCTCTCCCGATTACCTTGCCTCCGCATCCGCTGCCGCTCCACGGCCATC
Organism: Pinus taeda; assembly: GCA_000404065.3. NCBI lineage: Eukaryota > Viridiplantae > Streptophyta > Pinopsida > Pinales > Pinaceae > Pinus > Pinus taeda. The sequence continues at coordinate 31,282 of APFE030882072.1, read as the reverse complement.
CACCTCCATCCGACACTCGACAGAGCATCGTCTCAGCATCGCTCCTCCCCTACCGTTTGATTCACGCTCTGCCGTTCGACTATTACCGGTTCCTGTTACCTGCCCTGGATTAACCTGTGTTTCGAGGTGCCCGCCGTTTCGAGGGTCTCGCTAGCTGGCACCATGGAGGACATTGAGACTCTCGATTACATCGAAGATCCGTTGGAAGGCGTCTCCATCTGGCGCACTCCCTACTCTACCTCTCAAGGTATGTCCCTCATGGATCCTTTGATCAATTTGGTTGATTACTCTTCCGGTGATTCCCCGCGACTCCATCCCACTATTCTCCCGGATATTCCCCCCACCTGGCCGGCTCTGTCTACTCCTCCGCTCTCACCGGCCTCCCTGGGTTTTGTCACTGGCTGCCCTAACCCTAGTTCCTCTCTTTCCGCTGCGCATCATTGGCCCTCCTCCGCTGCTCCGTCTATTGCTCTCGCTCCATTCCCCCCTCGGCTGCTGGCTCTCATTCGAGTTGTTTCACGGATATTCCACCTCTCTTTGGTGCCCTCCCTGGCCCCTCTCCCTCTCCTCTTGCCTAAGGCTCAAACCCTCGCAGCGGGCCAGGCTCTGTCCCTGTATCGTCACCCCCCCTCTCTCACCCGCCGAGAGCTGGCCCAGGTAAGAAGTATCGTTGCTTCAGATCCAGGGAGGAAGACACGTTCCTCCGGCTTGAGGAGGACATCCAGTGGGGAGACATCATGGAATTCGCGGATAGGGTTCTTGTAGGTCGTATCAGAGGCAGAAATTACTCTGCTGCTCGGCTGAAATCCTGGGCTACTGAAGTATGGGGACAACACTTGGTTGATATCCCCTTCGTGCAAACTTTTGTGAGGGGGTGGTTTGCACTTCGTTTCGCTCGTGTCGATCACACCAACCGAGTTCTCTCCTCTTTCTGGCACTTTGAGCATGTTTCGATACTTCTAAAACGTTGGACTCCCATGTTCGATCTGGCCACGGAACAGATTGGTATAGGCCCTGTGTGGATCAGACTTCCCGGCCTCCCTCTGCAATTTTGGTCCGAAGATATATTCCGCAGAATTGGGAATGTTATCGGTGTTTACATGGATTATGAAAAATCATATCTTCACACTGATATGATGGCATATGCACGGCTGCTCATCAATTTGGACACCAGGGGAGGGCTTCTTGAACACATCACTATACAGTGGAGGGAATTTACCAGGAAGCAGAACATTGACTACGAAGGGATCCCTTACAGATGCCGTTGTTGCCATAAGGTCGGTCACCTTTTTCGGGACTTCCCGCTTCTGAGGAAAGAGCCGGCACAAGCACAGGCTAGCACACAGGCTGCTACACAGGATCATCCCTCCCCTCCATCCGCCCATCCACAGTCTGAGGAACCTGCGGAGACTCCTGTTCAGGTTGCTGCTTCACCTCACATTCCTCCAGGAACTCAGGTGGAGGATCCCGGTCGTTCATCGCCTGCCCCCACTCCAGAAGGCTCCGGACCGGTGGGCGACGGTACACCAGGTATGTCTGCTGCCTCCCCACCTATCATTTCATCATCCTTGCATGTTTTTGCTTCCTCTGTCTCTCTGCATCAGGATGTATCCTCCCCTCTTCTCACTTCTGCTCCTTCGGTACCCTCATCCCGGTTTCCCACCCCTCCCTCCTCTCTAAATTGCCCCATTCCCGCCCCCTCTTCCTGTGTCTCGTTGTGCCTACCATCTATCCCCTCGCAGCTATCCGACCCGCTACCAGCCCCCACCTCCCCGGCTCCCCCCCGATACTCGCTCCGCCCCCGGTCTAGGGGATACAGTTCCGACGTCATTGGACTGGATCTCGACCCTTCGCCCTCCCGACAAAAACTAGCGCGTGGATGACCTTCCCGTTTATCCAAAGCCAGACATGTTGCGGATGTTGAAGTCGCACTTGGACGACAACAGACCATCCTCAAGGCCCTTAGAGCATTGAAAGGCCCTGCCTCTCATCCGACATGAAGATTTTGTCTTTCAATTGTAGGGGGTTCGCTAGTACACCCAAAAAACTAGCTCTGTGGAGACTTCTCTCCCTCTCTCTTTCGGACATTATCTTTCTACAAGAAACGCTCTATCCTGTGGATTCCCTTATCCGTACATTAAGGGCCTGGTTACCCAACTGGACCTTCCACGCTATTGACGCTTCTGGGAGATCAGGTGGTCTGGCGATTGGCATCAACAACAGAGCGTTGAGAATCAAAAACACCTGGGTCGGTAGAGGGTTCATTGGCATCGATGCCTATGTTCAATCTATGGAAACGGATCTCAGGCTCATCAATGTATATGGCCCTTGCTCTGACAGGACCGCCTTCTGGAAATCACTGTTGTCCTCTGCTCTCTTACAGCAGGATAACATTATCCTGGGGGGAGATATGAACTTCACCATGGGCTTTTGTGAATCTTGGGGGCATGCGGTTAGGATTGACCCCTTCTCAGACACTATTGCTACTCTCCTGGATCAACACCACTAGATTGACACTCCCATGGCCAGACTACAACACACATGGTCAAACAACATATGTGGCGAACAGAGTCTTGCTAGGAGACTCGATAGATTTCTTATTAAAGAACCCCTCCATAACAAGATTGCTCGTATCAGACAATGGGTGGGATCTGGAGGCATCTCTGATCATAGGCCCATTTATATGGAATTCTCAGATATACATAACAAAATTAAGAGCCCCTTCAAATTCAACTCCACCTGGTTAAAAGATCCCTCATACATACAGATGGTCACCGATTACTGGCAGAGTCACCCCATCAACGAGGGGGAACATTTCTTTGAGGGATTTATTAGAAAACTATCGGAGCTTAAAAGGATCTCTAAGATCTGGGCACATCAAAAGAGACTCCGTGATGATCAATCCTTGAAGGAGACTGAAGATATCATCGCTTCACATCAAGAGGAGGATGGGGGCATCTTTCCCTCACAGGAAAGGAAAAACCTATACATGTCCCTCATAGAGAAGCGATCACAGATCCTGAAAGACAGAGAGGAAAGTTGGAGGCTGCGCAGTCGAGCCACTTGGCTCGCTGAAGGGGATGCAAACACTCATTTCTACCACAGATTCGCCAATGGGAGAAAGGCTATCAACACAATCTGGGAACTAAAGGATGAACAGGATCATATGGTCTCTTCTCAGAGAAGACTATCTAAGCTAGCAACTGATCATTTCAGGAATATCTACAAAGCCCCCCGAGAGACAAACATTCTTGACATTATGAGAGTGGCTGAACATTTCCCCAGATTTGTCGACCCAGAGGAACACGACGACCTCACTAAGGAGGTATCTTTGGCTGAGATGGAAGCAACCATCAAATGGTTCAAGAAGGACAAAAGCCCTGGTCCCGATGGGTGGACCATCGAATTCTACATTACCTTCTTTGACATATTGGTAGACGATCTATTGAAAATCATTGAGCTCAGTAGACAATCTGGCAGGATCTCCTCAACTATCAAATCCACTTTCATCGCTCTCATCCCCAAAGTGGATCACCCTACTACATTCAATGATTTCAGGCCCATCTCTCTGTGCAACTGTCTCTACAAAATCATTGCAAAGATCATTGCCAATCATCTGAAGCCAATCTTATCTCGCCACATCTCCTCTAAGCAATTTTCCTTCCTTGACCATCGCCAGATACATGAGGCCATAGCCACAGCGCAAGAACTCCTTCACACCCTTCATATCAAAAAACAAAAAGGCATGATCCTCAAAGTTAACCTCACTAAAGCCTTTGATAGAGTAAACTGGTTATACATCAGGTTACTCCTGACTCACCTTGGCTTTCCATATGTTTTCATTAAATGGTTCATGGGATGCATTACTGAGGTTTCCTACAATGTTCTTCTAAACGAGGAGGCCACACCCTTCTTCACATCGGAACGAGGGCTCAGACAGGGATTTCCCCTCTCACCTCTCCTCTTCCTGCTGGTTGTGGAAGGACTAAGCAAACTTATCTTAACAGCTAAGGACAGGCACCTGCTCACTGGTATATGCATATCTCAACAATTTTTCCTTACACACTTACTGTTTGTGGATGACATACTCATATTCCTCAACGGAGGGCTGGGTGATATTACTACATTGCATAATATATTTCTACTATTTCAACAAGCCACTGGGATGATGATAAATGACAGTAAATCTACTATTACGATGGTTGGTTGCTCTCGACAGGAGACTACATATGCATCCCAGAGGTTCCCCTTTACCTCATCCATGCTCACTGATGGCATCAAGTATTTGGGGTATCGGCTGAAACCTCTTGGCTACAAAATCGCGGATTGGACTTGGCTCCTTGCCAAAGTGGAGAAAAGACTCCACATCTGGTATCACAAATATCTTTCAAGATCCGGACGACTTATTCTCATTAAATCTGTCATCGAAGCCACGCCTGTATACTGGATGACTCTGGCTTGGATTCCCCGGGGAATCCTAAAAAGATTACAGAGCATCTGCACCAAATTCCTATGGAATGGACATCAACCTGGGAGAGTTTTTTCTTGGGTAAAATGGGACATTATCGCCAGACCTAAGAGATGGGGTGGATGGGGTATCAAGAGACTAGACTTGTTTTCCAAAGCCCTGGCTGCTAAACTTGGATGACAACTACTAACCACTGATAGCCTCTGGTCACGAGTAGCACAAGCAAAATATATCAGACCCTCCCACCTCATGGATTGGTTCCGACAGCAACACAATCCGGGTCTCAACATCTCTAACATTTGGAAGGCTGTTATACTCTCCCTTCCGCTCCTCAAGGAAGGCATTACCTGGCGAATTAAGAGTGGGCAGGATGTAAGGATTGGTATTGACCCCTAGGTAGGTTGCGGCAACCTTCACAGACTCCCGGATGGGCTTATCAGACACCTACACAACAGGGGTATATCCCATATTATCCATATAGGTGACAATGCAAAATCTGTTTTTCTCCAACAGGCCTGGCACTCATCGGTACATTTGGGCATTCCGGATCAGTGGCAGGCAGACTGGGACAATTACACTGAGGCCCTCACACAAGTTAACATCAGATTAACAGATGGGCTTGACGAACTCATATGGGCCATCGCTAAACATGGTCAATATACACCGAAGGAGGGTTACCTGAAGTTAATGGAACCATATAAGCCCCTAGACATTTTTCCACACTGGAATAAGATTTGGAAGCTCCAGGCCACACCTCGATGTCGATTACTTATGTGGAACATCATATTTGACAAAATCCCCACTGGCAAAAACCTATTGAAAAGATCCTTTTACGGCCCTTTCCGATGTCACCTCTGTTGTAGTGAAGAGGAGAGCACCGATCATCTCTTCATCCACTGCCCTGTCACTATAACCTTCTGGCACGGTATATCTTTGCACATTCCCGACCTCAAGGATTGGAATGGGACTAGCATCATGGAAGCTTGGAGCAATTGGATCAGAGACCACTCTGGCAAGCTCATAAACTTGCCCCTGCTTATCTGCTGCGCTGTTTGGATAGCCCGGAACCAATCCATCTTTAATAACAGACCCCCTATTTGGCCCTCCATCTTGAGCCATACCATGGCCGACTACAATATCTTACCTGAGCTTGATAGAACTACACCTACCCGCTCTATCACTCCTCTTATCATCGATAAGTCTAAGCCATGGGCCTTTTTCGATGGATCTGCACAGGACACAAGATGCGGCGGGGGGGTAGTCTTATTTTTGAATGATTCTCACTACTATAGGATCCAGATTAAACTTCCTAATGGTACCAATAATTTTTCTGAGCTCAGCACAGCCAAACATATCATATATTTTTCCATCCAAAAACAATGCAGACACCTTCAGTTATTTGGAGATTCTCAGATTGTTTGCAATTGGATCAACTCTGCTTCACATTGTTATACTTACTCTTTAAGAAATATTCTTGATTAGGCCAAACGACTGATCACTTCTTTTGAATCCTTTGAATGTCGTCACATCTACAGGGAACAGAACACGGAAGCAGACCAACTGTCAAAAGAAGCAGCGCACAGTTGTCTAGAGCAATGGCAGATACAGGAAAAGATTGATGGAACTTTCCATCAATATTATCATAGGCCTTACATAGATCTTAACAGGAATGGGTCATAGACCCATCCATAAAACACAATTTTTGTAATTTGGCATCCTATTTTGACATACTCTTTGTACAGTTCATGGTATCTATATACAGTGCTCTTTGCGTAGAGAAAATTTTGGTATTTAATTTTTGTATCTAATTCAGTTAAGACTCCCTGCGAGGAGATCCAGAACACTCAGGTTATTTTTGATGGACTATGACTGGCCAGAGGCCACATATGAATATGCGATCCGCATCTACAAAATGTAATTTCTCCCTTATAATAGAAATTACGACTTTTTCCTTATGGGAAACAAAAAAAACTATATGTAGAGTTAAAATAAAAAATAAGAATATCTTTATATACAAAGATATGAAATTTATATATAATATAAATAATATTATTTAGAATCTGGATAAATGCATCTTAACTCCAAATCTATTAAGAGATAAAAAATATCAAATTTCTAAAAAGTGCAAACATTTTTACACTCAATAAGAAATTTTCATTTAAAAATTTTTTTAACATATATATATAAAGGTCCAGGCTCCACCAAATTGAAGCATGAAAGCAATTTTTATTTTTTTTATAAAAAAAACTTTGCATTAATATTCTTTAACCAATAATTAAAAGAATTATTGTTATCCTACTTCTTATTTATTAAGACATCATTATTAGATATGATATATATTGAATTTATAATGAATATTTCCCATAACTGTTGAGATTTTCTGTTTGGAGTAAAATAGGCAAAAATCTTTGTAGGTGACAACAATAGAAATTTTGTTGCTAGATTAACTCCAGTTTGTTGGGAGGGAGTTAATGCATCCTAAATTTGAGTTGAGAGGATTTATGAGGCAGTTAGATCCTCTTTGCTATATAACAGGCAACCATTCGGATTGTTTGCTATGAGTGTGAGAGTTTTGTGAGGATTTCATTATCTAATCTCTTGTTTGATTAAGAAATTTCCGATGCCTATGTTGTGTGGACATAGCCCAGATTGGTTGGGTGAACCACGTTAATTCTTGTGTCTTGATGTGCTTGATTTATCTGCTGTGTCTTTTATTTAATTTAGCTGTGCATCTGATCTCCAACAAGTGGTATCAGAGCAATGTTGGAGGCCTGGCGCAGCGGAGGAGGTTGTTTTGTAGCAGAACTGTTGACCTGAGTTGAACTGTTGAGCTGCGTTGAACTGTTGAGCCGATTGAACGGTGCGTTGAACTGTTGAGCTGTTACAATTGCGTGGCAGTGGGATTACTGGCTGCGGGTGCTTGTTAGTGCTAGGTGGATCAAATTGTTTGGCCGCATTCTAAACTTGGTTCGTTGACGCTAGAGGTGAAGCTCATACAACCTGCAAATGTTTGCACTACTGCATGAAAGATCAACCTGCGTGTTAAATTGATTCATTGACGTGTCTGCCGTTGAAGTTGTTGGTGCGTGGTGCGTAGTACTGGCAACGTGCGTGGATTTCTATTAAATATATACGCTGCGTGGAGCGGATTGCTAGTCTATTCCATTTATAGCTGATGCATAGAGCGATTCAACACTGTTGTCCAACTGATTGCTGCACATCTTGGCCTTCTTCTGGAGTTTGCGTGCTAGAGGTGCGCATTCGGTTTGGTGATTGCTGGAGTGAAGGCGCAGCGCGATTCATGGGTGTTGCTGGTGCGCTGTTCGATTAACTGAGGAGCTGTTGTGTTGTGCGGTGTTCGATAAACTAAAGGAGGTACTGCTCTACCTGCGTTTACATGCTGAATGCGTGTTTTCAATTCCGTAACTATTTTTCCCTTTTTGGCCTGCTCCGATGTGTATAAAGGAATGCGCGAAAAGCAGTATAATTTTTGTTGCATGCGGTACATATAAAACAGGAATTTTTTGTTGTTGCATAGAACAGCAAATGTTTAGTTTATATGCGCATTGTTAAATGAAATAAAGGCGCAGATTGGAGTGCTTACGGGCTTTGCATACTGAGTGAAGTAAAAACCATGAAAGATATGCGCATTGTTAAATGAAATAAAGGTGCAAACTGGAATGCTTACCGACCTTGCATACTGTTGTAGTAAAAACCATGAAAGATAAGTGTTGATAACGGGGCGTTATTTTGAATAAGCTTGGAAACTCGGTGAAACACATTGTTTACAGAGAAAATAATTGTCACGTGGGCAGACTTCTTTTGTTTAAAGAAAAAGCATATAAGTGCAGATGGCAGAAATTTGTATGTAAAGTACAAAGGGCAGATATTTGTTTGTTTTTTTAAGGGCAAATGCATTTTTTTTAAAACACAAACTTCATTAATTTAAAGTTGGTTTTTTTTATTTTGGAGATTATTGTGTTTTTGATTGATACAAAATGGCGAAAACTCAAAGTGCCCGTTTTGAAATTGAGAAGTTTAATGGCAAGAATAATTTTGAGATCTGGAAGGTGAAGATGCATGATTTGCTTGTCCAACATGGCGTGGCAAAGGCGTTGTTGGGAAAGTCTAAACAGCCTTACAACATCACAGATAGTGATTGGGCCGAGATGGATGAAAGAACGATTAGTGCTATTCGACGGTGTCTAGCTGATGATGTCCTATTTAATATCGTGTCGGAGGTAACAGCTGCTGGTTTGTGGAAGAAACTGGAGAAACTGTACATGACCAAATCCTTAACCAATAAGATTCTCCTGAAGCGTCATTTGTACAGTTTGCGAATGAAGGAAGGTACATCGATTGCTGATCATTTAAATGCTTTTAATACTCTTCTTGTGCAATTACAAAGTATAGAAGTAAAAATTCCATCCGAGGATAAAGCTATTACTTTATTATGCTCGTTGCCCGTGTCATGGGATCATTTTGTTACTTCTATAAGTCTTAGTTCATCAGAAACTATTGAATTTGATGATGTAGTTGCATCCTTATTATCGGAAGAAAAAAGGAGGAAGTCGCATTTTGAAACCTCTACATCAGAAGCTATGATGGTTAGAGGTTGTTCGAAAGAAAGACGCTCGAGGAAGCCGAGCGACTCACGTTCAAAGTCGAAAGGGAAGAAGAGTAAGCTAAAGTGCTCATTTTGTGGCAAATCAGGGCATTTAAAGAAGGACTGCTAGAAGCGACAGCAGCAAACTTCAAAAGCAGATTCTTCGACAGAGAAGAAGGAGGCCAATACGACAGATACAGGTTTGGCATCTGGTTTAGGTATGAGTGATGAAGTATTATCAGTTAATGTGTCAAATCATGGTCAACATTGGTTGTTAGATTCCGATGCATCAAACCACATGTGTATCCATAAAGAATGGTTTAAGGAATATAAATTAATTAATGATGGTGTTGTGTACATGGGTAATGATGTCACATGTAATATTGTTGGGATTGGGAGCATACAACTACAAACGTTTGATGGGACAACTAGAATATTAATTGATGTGAGGCATGTACCAGATTTAAGAAAAATCTTGATTTCATTAGGAGCACTTGATTCAAATGGATATAAAACTGTAATTCAAGGTGGAGTAATGAAAATTTACAAAGGCATCTTACTAGTTATGAAAGCTAAGAAAGTAGGAAATATATTTCAGTTAGAAGGAGGTACAGGGTCAGATTTTGTGTCTATTGTGTCTGAACATGACAGTAGTTCCATTCACTTATGGCATCAAAGATTGGGGCATATGAGTGAAAGAGGGTTGAAAATTTTGGCTGATCGAAAGTTACTTCCAAATCTAAAATCTGGAAAGTTAGATGTCTGTAAGCATTGTCTGTTTGGAAAACAAAGTAAACAAAAGTTTAAAACAGGAAAACATACTAGTAAAGGCATACTTGATTATATCCATTCAGATGTTTGGGGACCAGCCCCTACAACTTCATATGGTGGTTCGTCTTATTTTGTATCATTCATTGATGACTTTTCTAGGAAGGTTTGGGTCTACATGTTGAAAAGAAAGTCTGATGTTTTTCAGTTTTCAACCAGTTTAGAGCATTGGTAGAAAAAAACACTGGTAGAACAATAAAATGTTTACGAACTGAAAATGGTGGTGAGTTTACTTCCAAGGAGTTTGACAGCTATTGCAAGGATGCAGGGATCGAGAGGCATAAGACCACGGTTTATACTCCTCAGCAAAATGGAGTTGTTGAACGCATGAACAGGACTCTTCTTGAGAGAGCAAGGAGTATGCTGAGTAACGTCGGGTTGCAAAAGGAGTTGTGGATGGAAGCGGTGGCAACAACTTGTTATGTGAAACCGATCTCCATCAACGGCAATAGACTGCAAGATTCCGCAAGAGGTATGGAAAGGACACCCTTGTGACTATTCTAAACTCAGAGTGTTTGGTTGTGATGCATATGCTCTAGTGCCTAAACATCAGCGAACTAAGTTAGATCCAAAGTCTAAAAGGTATATCTTTGTTGGGTATGGTGTTGGAACAAAGGGATATAGATTGTGGGATCCTACTACCCGCAAAATCATCATCAACAGAGATGTAAAGTTTGATGAATCCTTTCTTGTAGAGTTAGATGTAAATAGTAGATTGAAACAGGATGATGTATCTAACTTTCAGCACATTCAGTTTGATAGCATTTCTAATGATAGTCATGATGACCATAGTTCAGATACTAGTCATGAATAGGTTTCAGAATCAGAACATGAACAGGGTTCAGGGTTAGATCATGAACAGGTCTTAGATACTGATCATCAAGAAGTTCCTACAGATGGTAGTCAGCGAATCGAGGAAGCGCCAGAAACATCCTTAAGGAGGTCGACAAGAACCAAACGACATTCGAGAAGGTATGATGATTATGTTACTTCAACTACATTTACTACTAATGACGATGAACCTCTGTGCTATCAGGAAGTAATAGAAGGTTCGAAAAGTGACAAGTGGAAAGCAGCCATGAAGGACGAAATGATGGCCTTAGGTAAGAATGGCACATGGGATCTGGTTGAGCTTCCGAAAGACAGGAAAACTGTGGGGTGTAAATGGGTTTTCAAGCTGAAACAGGGTGTGAATGATACAGAAGACAGGTAACAAGCGAGGCTGGTTGCAAAAGGGTTCTCTCAGAAAGCCGGCATTGACTTTCATGAGATTTTTTCACCAGTGGTTAAAATTGTTTCAATTAGAATTGTGTTAGCATTAGTAGCTTTGCTTGATTTAGAGTTGCAGCAATTAGATGTTAAGACTGCATTTCTACATGGAGACTTAGATGAGGAAATATATATGGAACAACCGGAAGGGTTTGTTCAGCATCGCAATGAAAAATTTGTCTGCAGGCTCAAGAAGTCATTATATGGCCTGAAGCAGTCGCCTCGGCAGTGGTATAAGAAGTTTGATTCTTTCATGTTGAGTCAGAAATATGTTAGAAGTGAATATGATCATTGTGTTTATTTTAAGCAATTTAACAATGACATATTCATTATCTTAGTATTGTATGTTGACGATATGCTTTTAGCAAGCAAAAGCATAGAAGAAATCAACAGGTTGAAGGCTCAGATGGCAAGGACATTTGATATGAAAGATCTAGGAGCAACAAGACAGATTTTGGGCATGGAGATTTTCAGAGACAGGAGCAATGGTAAGCTATGGCTATCACAACAAACGTATATTGAGAAAATACTTTTGAGGTTTGGTATGAATAATGTGAAGCCTGTTTCAGTCCCTTTAGCTTCCCATTTTAAGCTTTCTTCGAGTTTATGTCCTAATACAGATGAAGAAAAGGATTATATGTTTCGAATTCCATATGCTAATGTAGTAGGATGTTTAATGTATGCGATAGTTTGTACTCGACCAGATACTTCACATGCAGTTGGGGTTGTCAGCAGGTACATGGAAAATCCGGGTAAAGAACACTGGTCAGCAGTGATATGGGTGCTTCGGTACTTGAGAGGCACAATTAGTTATTGTATTTCTTACAATAAGAGTAGTGAATTTGTTTGCAGATATGTTGATTCCGATTTTGCAGGTGATTTGGATAAGAGAAGGTCAACTTCAGGGTACGTCTTTACTCTTGCAGGTGGAGCTATCAGCTGGATGTGAAAGCTACAGAACATTGTTGCTTTGTCCACTACTGAAGCAGAATACATTGCTGCTTCTCATGCTTGCAAAGAGGCGGTTTGGTTGAAAGGTTTGCTTGGTGAGTTTGGTAGGTTACAGGACAACATCAGGTTACTTTGTGATAGTCAAAGTGCAATACATTTGGCTAAGAATCTGGCCTATCATAGTAAATCAAAGCATATTCCAATTAAGTACCATTTTGTAAGACAGGTTATCACTGAAAGGGGAGTATCTCTTGAAAAGGTGCATACAAAGGAGAACTCTGTAGACATGTTCATGAAACCAATTTTGTTGGAGAAGCTATGCTGGTGTTTGGCTTCTCTTGGCTTGCAGAAAAGATAAAATAATAATAACAGGGCATCAGGCGAATTGTTGTCAAGGTGGAGATTGTTGAGATTTTCTGTTTAGAGCAAAATAGGAAAAATCTCAGCTGATGACAACAATAGGAATTCAGTTCCTAGATTAGCTCCAGGTTGTTGGGGGGAGTTAATGCCTCCTATATTTGATGTGAGTGAGTTAATGAGGCTGTTAGATTCTCTATGCTATATAACAGGCAACCATTCGGATGGTTTGCTAAGAGGGTGAGAGTTGTATGAGGTTTTCATTATGTAATCTCCTGTTTTGATTAATAAATTCCTGATGCCTATGTTTGGTGGACGTAGCCCAGATTGGTTGGGTGAACCACGTTAAAAATTGTGTCATATGTGCTTGATATTCTGTTGTGTGTTTATTTGTTTGTTGTGCATCTCTCCAACAGTAGACACTAAGAACATCGAACTCAATAACCGGAATAGAAGTTGTGAATCCACTGTGTTGTGTAAAGACACAAAAACTTCATCGTATTCTGTTATTGTCTCTATCTCTCATTTGTTACCCCCATTTCAACGCTGCTCCCAATTCCTCATCGTTTTTCCTACAAATGCATCTGTAAATCAAACTTCATCCCACACAAAAACAAATGACGATAAGAACTTCGAACTCGACGATCCAAAACTAGGTTGTTTAATCTCTAAGCAGTGGAAAGAACCAACAAATTCGGTTGTTGTTCCCCTCTTACATTGGTCAAATAACGCAACAATAAATCTAGCTTCAAAAACAACATATCAAATTGGTAACACCAAAAACATCAAATCGATAACCTGAATAGTTGTTGCGAATCCATTGCATATTGTAAAGAGAGAAACTTCATCGTACTCCGTTGGTGGTGCTCTATCACATTTTCACCTCCATTTCAATCACAAATCCCATCATTATTTCTACAAATGCTAGAATTTCATCTTTTTTGCTTGGGTGGGCTTAGGCCCAAGTTTAGAGTTAGTTGTGATAACGAACAAAAACCTACATGATCGGCCCTTTCAGCAATAGTCTGCTTAGCACAAATTGGAGTCTCACTTGAGGCAATATTGGGGAATGTTAGAACCAGGTTTCGGCATCCAGAAAGTTATGTGATGTAGTAGCGAGGTGTTTTTTTAATCTACAACCCGATTTGACCTTCATGAATTCCAACTATTGTAAAACAGAAAATCCTCATGAGCACTATGTTAGTTAGAAGAAAAGTAGGAATAGGTCTCTAGAATAGTGGGTTAAATTTGGCGTAGGTGGAAAGATATGTAAAGTGATATTTTCTCTATAAATAAGTACGTTTTTTACTTTGATAGAGGTTGATGAAGAATGTGAAGAACTAACCTTTTGTAATATTTTAACCCTTTAATAGAAAATTTGTAGCTACCATGTTTATGTACCTGAGATTCATGTCATGGATTTTATGGGTTCTTATCACATTGTTTCAGGTTTTACATAACATCTTAATTACTTGAAAATCTTGTCAAAATGCGCCAGTTTCCTTCATTAACTATGTAAGACTGTATATGTTCATTTGTGTCAGTTTAAAAGCTATATATCCCTTAACTTCAATTAAAATTTGTTTTTTTCCATTCTATAATATGACTCCATGCCCAGTGGTAGTAGTCATCATATTTTTCTTCTCCTACAAAATCACAAAAAAAAGATCAGAGTTAGTCATCTGATTGTTTCAATTGTTTCAATAAGATTTGTTAAACATTTGAGAGAGCCCTCTCAGATTGGAAGGACTAACTTCCAGCTCAAGTGGTCTAAAATAGTTACACTAGGTTAAAGATTGAAACACCAAAATTCTTTCTAGCCCAGTGATAACAGGACAAATAGATCATTTTAAAATGTAGCTTGGCATTTGATGGATTTGTTAAGAATTTTTAGGGATGTGTCAAACTTAAAGTTGATACACTCTCATCGAATTGGTGTTCAATACATAGATTTGGTATTTTCCAAGCACTTCTTCATTGAGGCTCATTTTGAAATTTTTAGGGTGAAAACTTTGAGATGGTACTATTTTATGTTGCATTGTTCACAGTTTTACCCATAATTTTGATTGAGATGGGGAATGTTAGCCTCTCCCTTATATACAATCATGAACTCCTAATGTATCACCTTTAGTGTTTTAAATCTGAGAATATAGTTGTTATTCTAAGTCCATTTTCAAATTCTTATTTTTCCTCCTCATATTTATATATAAATAAACTGTCAAAATAAAAGAAATTGAGATAGTTTTATGCTTGTATTACATATTTACATATTTTTAACATTCATATATTAATAAAAAATGTGAGAATAAAATTAACATATTAACATATTTTTAAAATTCATAGATCTCTTTCATGGAAGGATGAACATGGGAGAAAAGAGGAGGGTTACTAGAGTTTCAAGCTCTATGTTTCATGGAGGTTTCAAATTTCCTTCCATGGAAAATTAGAGGGATTTGAATGAAACTACATGATTATCCTTGGTTATCTCAAAGGGTTATCCCAAGGTGGGGGTTTACTCTAGTTGATATGTCTTCTCTCTGATGGTTTTTTCCATGGTCCTGACATTTCTAAAAATCATAAGGTTTGTCTCTCCCCAATTTTCCTTTCTTCTCTTTCTAGCGTTTTCTCTCTTGTGATCCTGGTTATGGAGGATATTCTCGTGGACTAATTGGATGATCCTTTGGATGGGGAGTGCATTTTTCTCAGGTATACTAGTAGTTTGGGCATTAGTGTGGGTTGAATGTGAGGGTGTCTAGACATGGAAATTTGTGCGTCACTTCTTCTAATTGTTGAATTTGTGTGGAAAGTGTTCATAAGCACTCTTTTGGCCCGAGTTTTGACCTAGCTAATCTAGTGTTCTCGGACACTGGAAAATATTCTCACGAGGGGACAAGGATTTCAAATTGTGATGGATTTCTTGTTTCAGTTATGTATTTTATCCCTTTTCCATATTCTTCTCTTTGTTTGACTTTACGAATCCTCCTTATGGTGGGGTTTCTGTTGAAGTTACTTTGGGGGATTCATATTTTATTTCCTCAGTCCCTACGCTTTCCGAGTCCTTGGTCTCATGTGGCAACACATACAGGAGTCCTTCTCCCTCGCCTTTTCATGGGTGTTTCACTACTTTCCCGGTTAGGTTTGTGGCTTCGTATACTTTCACATTTTCTCCTTTCATTGAGGTTGGTTATGTGGGTTCCCTATAAAAGGTTTCTCTTTTGGGGTTCTACACCCTGGTGGTCATGTTTCAAATCTCTATAAGGTTTCAGATGGTTTTCCATCATGGTTTCCTAGGGATCTTTAATCCTATAGGATCTCAACATTTGCTTTTTCAAGAGGAAAAATCCTCTAGGATTTGTCAAGAGGAAAAATCCTCTATGATTTGTCAAGAGGAAAATTTCTTCTATCAATGAAAAGAAGTTTCAACTATCTATGGTCATGGGCACTAATATTGAGATACACTAGGTAGTCAAGATGAGTGAACTAGAATTGGTGGAGTGTGCTAGAGGAAGAAGTTACAGTGGCAAGGCTCTCAATTATTGGGTTCATAATGAGTGAGGTCATAACTATGAGATGTTCCTTCCATTAAGGTTCTTGTGCGTGACTAGTTTATATTTTTCTTCTCCTCCTAAGAAGAGGTAAAGTGGGTAATGGATAATCATTGGGGGATTGGCTCTTTCCCTCTTATTCTCAGTAATTGGTCCCCTTTGTTTGACCTTGCTATGGGAAATATGGATAAATATCCCATTTACGTTAGGTTGTTGGGCCTAAAACTTCGTTTTTGGTTGGAATAAGCTTGTTTGGCAATAAGTATCCATCTTGGGGACTATATAAAGGTGGATATGACATTTACTAAAGTTGAGGAGATGAAAGTGGAACAGGTTCTTGTGAGCTTGGATATTTGAGAAGGCCTTTGGAGTGAGATTCTATTGACCCATAATGGGTCCTCTTTGGATGAAATCCTATATTACGAGGGGATCCCCTTCCACTACAAGAGTTTTCATGTCCATGGTCATAACATAGTAAATTGTAAGCCAGGGTTTCACAGAAGGAAGGGATTGGATAATTGGGGTTCACTAGATCATAGGGCTTCACTCCAGTCTCTTGGGGAGGAGGCTATCACTTCTACATCTCCACTAGAGGCACCTATCATAATATAAGTTCCCCTAGTTGCCTCCTTGCACTTGTATGTGCCACTCTATGTTATAGCTTTGTGAGATGTTGAACTGGTGGCAATTAGTCACTACTTTGATAAGGTATTTGAACTTTTGGTTTCTTCACCAGATGCACCTACTCTAGCTATTTCTATTTCTACTTCCTCTCTTACCTCTATTGTTTGTATTTACTTTGTTTCTAGGATTGATTTGAATGATTTAGTCAATTTCCACTTGTAAACATCATTGGGGGAATGGTTCACTAAGATCGTCTTTTTTGAAGTTGGTCCCTAGTATTTTTCCTATCATTTCTATCAAAATAATTGAAACTCCTTCCCCCATGTCCTCTTCAATTTGGGATTCCTCAAAATGTGGTTATCAAGGCTCGCAATGTCATCTTCAATATCACCATCCCTTCTTCACTGACTCTATATTTCACAGGGCTCTAGGTCATAATCCTATGAATGTGTTTGGAAACAAGGGCAGGGGTAGGAAAATAAAATTTTCCAAAGCACAAAATAAAGTGATTTTGGAAAGAGGTTATGGTAAAATGCATTCTATTAAATGATTCCTTAGAGCAATGCATGCTCCTATAGTGGCATCTCCATGATCACCCTCTCACTAAATTGTTGGGTGTTATCCAACCCATTCAAATAATAGGCTCTCCATAGATTAGTTGTTACCAATCATGTTTCAGTGCCTCTCCTTCAAGAGACTTTGGGGGAGGGGGAATTGATGATGGATTTCTTGGAAAAGATGCTTCTTGGGAGGGATTTCTTTTTTCTGGATGCCAACAGTCGCTCTGGTGGTCTAGCAACTAGCTCTAATCCTTTTTATATCAAACTTATTAAATATTAGGTATGGATTTGCCTCCGGGGCATTCCTTTTGCTCCTCAGATTTGGACAAATATCTTTGACCTAAATTTCTATGGTCCCCAACAGGAAAAAAATCATTTTTGGGAGGGTCTTGCCAATTATTCATTTCTCACTTCCAGTGATTGTATTGTAGGTGGTGACTTAAATTTCTCTAATGAGATTGCAAAAATCTGAAAACTCGCAGTGCATGTTGATCCTAATTCAGACTTCTTCTTTAACTATATAAGGTCTCATAATATTACTGATGTTGCTCCAAATAAACTCATGCCTACTTGGAGGAACAACAAGACTAGTTTGGTCATGATCACCAAAAGATTAGATTGTTTCCTTATTTTTGAACATATTGTGGATTCCTTGCCCCTTATTAAGTAATGGATAGGTGAGGGTGAAGGTTCATATCATTCTCCAATTTATTTGGAGCTTAAAGGATATGGAAGGAAACCTCTAGGCCCTTTGAGGCTCAATTCTACTTGCCTCAATGATGATTCCTATATAGAGTTGTTCAAATCCTCTTGGAAATTTTTTGATCCCTTGGTTGGCTCTTCTGCAACTACAAAGATCACGGTCAATATTAAAGTTTTCAAACAAACTACAATCTCCTAGTCGGTTTCCAAAATATTTGAGGATTCAATTCAACTTAGGGCTATTGAGGAGGCTCTCAAAAACATCTCTTGGGATGAGGCATATGGTTTCGAATTGGAAGAAACAATATCTAGAGTTGTTGAGTTGGAATGCAATAGAAACAAATTACTAAATCACTAAGAGTCTACCTATCATCTAAAAAGTCAGGTTGTTTGGCTTGAGGCAAGGGATGAAAACTCAATTTTTTTCCACAAAAAGTAGAATAATGCACAATAACATTTGGAAGTTAAAAAAAATCAAGAAGAAAATTATGTTTCATCTTTTGAATATTTAGAAAATTTGGATTCTTCTAATTTTAGTTTCCTTTTCAAGTCACCAAAGGGTACCTCTATTCTTGAGGTCGTTGGGACAATTTTTTTCCCCTCATTCTACATTTGTAGTTGATATTGAGAATTTTGTTGTAGTGGATTCCAAAGAAGAAATTTTGGTGGTTTTATCTAGTTTTCATATGGATAATAGTGTAGCCTTGGATGGTTGATCAGTTGAGTTCTTCATTGGTCCTTCTGACATCATCGGTGTTCATCTTCTTAGAGTATCTATGGAGTCGAGAGCTTCAGGTAGGATCCATTAGTCCTTCAACTCTACCTTTATTAGAATGATCCCCAAGGTGGACTCTCCTATTACATTTCATGAGTTCTTCCCTATATCCCTTTGCAACTACATTTATAAGATTATTATAAAAGTCATGCCTCACAGGCTTAAGCTTATTCTCTCCAATATGATCTTCGAGCAACAATTTTAATTTTCGAGGGGAGATAGATACATGAGGCAATAGGGATGGCTTAGGAGGGGATCCATAGTATGAATATTTTTCATTTAAGAGGGTATATTTTGAAAATAGACCTTTCAAATGCCTTTGGTAAGGCTAAATAGTTATATATCTAGTTTCTCCTCACTCATCTGGAGTTTTATTTAACATTCATCAATTGGATTATGATTTGTATTCTTGGATTTCATTCTCTTTTCTAATAAATGGGTCAATAATGCCATTATTCATAGGTGAGTGTAGCCTTAGACATGGGTATATATTATCCCCACTTTTATTTCTCTTGATTGTCGAACGTCTCAACAAATCATTGGTGGCTTAAAAAGTAGATGTCTATTAGTGGGAATATTTGTGGCTCCAAATTACAACACCACCTATCTATTGTTCACAGACAATTTTCTTATCTTTTGCAATGGTTCAGACACAAATATCTCAGTTATGAAGGTATCCCTTCCCCTCTTTAAAGATACTATAAGCATGATAGTTAACCAACTAAAGTCTTACTTAAATTCATTTTAACTTAATGAAAACTAGTTAATACACATCCAAAATGTTTTCCCATTTGAACTAATGATAGTGGAAGAAGTTCTTAAGTATCTAGGTTTCCATCTTAAACCAAACTCCTATATGAAAGCATACTAGACTTGGGTTTTACTAAATTGGATAGACGACTCAACAATTAGAACCTTCATTGGTTATCTAGAGCTGGAAGGTTCGTTCTTGTTAAGTTGGTACTCGATGTCATTCTAGTCTACTAGATGGATTTATCTTTGATACTTAAGAGTATTTTTAAAAATATGAGGATAATGTGGTGTAAGTTCCTTTAAGTTGGTTCGTCACAAAACTATGCTTTTCCTTGGGTCAAATGGGACAATATTTCCCTCTTGAATGCGTTGAGGGGCTGAAGCATTTACGTCTCTTCTTAAAATATTTGGTGGCTAAATAGGTGTAGAGACTCATCTTCTCGTCAAGTCTCTAGTCGACTATGGTTTCTCAAAACTATATACACACCCTCTCCATTAGAGACTGGATCTAGTTACTAATTAAAATGGTAAAAAAAATTGTTCGTTAATCTCAAAATTTGTTATCCCTTCATTTCTCATTATTGAAAATAGTGAGGTATGGAATATTATGAATGGATCATGCCTTAGGCTTCGTATTGATCCATAGTTTGGATGCAATGATGTTTTTTTATTACATGTGGATCTTTCCATTTAGCTCCAGGATAGGGCACTCTTTTCATTGGCACAGGTTGGGAGGAGGGATGTAAACTTATTGATCCCACAAGGGTGGCTTTTTCCTCAACAAATTGGCTTACCACCAGCTTTCATTGCTATATGGACAAATTATATAATGACCCTAGCTATTAGAAACTTTAGAATTAACAACGAGGAGGATGAGATGGTTTGGTATCACTCGACGAATGGATAATACTTTCCAAAATCGATGTATGCTTTCCTTATTATTGACCATTTTCTAGATAAACAAGTTGGATGTTAGACAACCCGTTGGAGATAAAAATTTCCAACAAAAAATCCTCTATTTATGTGGTGCATATTGGAGAATAAGGTCCTCGCCTTGGAATTTCTTTAGAAAAGGAAGAGAACTGGCCCAAGAGGGTGTTATCTTTGCAAATCTCATGAGGAGTTTTTGTAACATTTGTTTATTTCCTTCCCTTACACATATTTTTTTGTCGTTCTTCACATCCAAACTCGATCTGACATGCTATTAGTAAGGGAACTCTCTTACATCATAATGAGAGTAGTGGTGCTCATCTTGTGATGTGAAAATTTATAAGGTAATTTCATTATTAATCTGTTGGGGCATCTGGGTTTCTCACAACATATTTATTTTATCAGATATGTTTACTCCCTCTTGGAACATTGCTTCTAAGGCTTTAGCCACTTTCAACATCCTTCCTAAGTCAAAATCACCTTAGTCTTTCAGAGTTATTGTTGAGGTCCTTATCAATAAATCAGCTCCCTAGGCTTTTTCTCATAGGCTTATCAATGTACACCTTGTTCATGTTGAGGAGTGGCTCTACTTCTTCTTAATGAGACCCACACTTTCACGTTGAAGATGATTATGGTTGATAGCACTAATAATTTTGTAGACTTGCTAGCTCTAAATCTTCTCTTGACTTTCACTCTTAAGAAAGAAGTTACAGTCTTGCATGTTTACAGAGAGACTCTCAATTGGTGACCAAGTGGATCGATGGAAACTTTCAATGCCAAAATCTCCATTTATCGCCCATTGCATATGAAATTAACAAGCTTAAATCACTCTTCAACATTTTCACCATTTTGCATATCTCTAGGGAATTAAATGTGGTTGTTGATGTACTATCAAAATAGGGAATATTAATGGATTATGGGACCTGGAAAATCGTGAAGGAGCATAATGAACCTTACAATGATTTTTATCATCACCCTTTTAAGGAAAGGTATCTAGGGAATTGATTTCCATTACAAATTTCTTGGCTTATGTTCATTTCACACAGTTATTTTACTGTCTATAAAATGTTTTTTTCTTCTCTCTATCACTGATAAACTATCAGTGACATAAGTCTACATGCTTTATAACAATGTTAAACGTATATGTTGTTGTTGTTTTTCTTTCCGAAAATTAGCAATGCGACATGCTACCTATATCTTAAAACAATAAATATATACAAAAGTTATGTCCCATCTCTATAAGATATAATGAAATTATATTTTTTATGTGGGGAGAAACTTATAATCTCTTTTGTGTCCTTTTTGTGCTCTATATTTGATCATATGTCTCTATTTCTCAAAATGAATCATTGAAATAATATTTTAAAAAATTAATCTATATTATTATGCAAAATAATTATTTACCATATTTTTTTAAATATAAATTTTATTTATTCCCATTCAAAATGAATAAAAAAAATATCATTAAAAATTAAATATATTATTAGATTCCAGAAACATGATAGACCATGTGTAGATATGTATAATTAGCATCAAAATTATATATATGCGTGTCATCACATACATAAAAAGTATACATTGTTATTAACCTTAATAATTTAATGTTATGCAAATTTTATAAATTATATATATATCCATCATCAAAATTAATCCTATATATAATGAGTTACATTATTTATATATTAAAATAGAAATTAATGGGAAAGTCAAGTTGTGAAGGACCAACTAAGGTTAATTTGGAAATTGCATAGAAATTACGAGAAAATAAAATAATACAATTATAGTGCGTTATTTTATTTCTAAATTACATTCCATGCACTTTTTATAATCATTATCTTTTTCTTGTGGGGTTAAGGCTCACAGTTAAACATTGTAACTCTCGGTAGTCTCTCAACCTAAAAGTTATTATATATTTATGTGGTTAGATGGTATTATCTATATAAGAAAAAAATAAAAAATACTATGAATAAAAATTTGGGATGCATTACAATATGTTATTTTTCATTGTTTCAATTGTGTTTTTGAATGTTAAATAGAGTATATATATGACCAAATACAAATTTTAATTATAAAAACCTAATTTATATATATAGTTGATATTCACATAAATTAGTTAACATAGATCTTCAAATAATTTATTTAAATATGTTGTTGAAATATTTTTGAAAAATATAAAATTTAAACTTTGATTCACACAATTTTTTACTTCTAATTTCTTTATAGCATATTCATTTTTTTTAATTATAGCTGATATCATTTTTCTATTTAGAACATAAATTTCATTTTAGAGAGGCACGAAAGGACGAACAAGCTTACTCATCCCCTCATACAATGTTGTAGAATAAGCCTCTCAGATCAACAAGCTAAAACAAAATATATAGATAAAATTATGTCACATATCTATCTGTGTTGAAGGTTGAAGTCCATCCTTGTCAACAAAAAATAAATATGTCTATGTCAACACAAGATTGGAAAATGGTAAAAATTATATATATATATATATATATATATATATATATATAGATATATATATATATATATATATATATATATATATATATATATATATATATATATATATTATATATATATATATATTGGGGGTATGTGTGTTGTTGATGTGAGCTTGAAATATGTCTTAAACTTGTCTATATTTGATTAAGAGTTTGTTTTATTTTCTTGGGACATAAAGAAATATGTTAATGGTCCAAAGGCATAGGTATAAGTGAGAGCTTACCCTCTCATGGATCATTAGAGGTAATTCCAAGTGGCATGGTTTTCTTTGAATAATAGTGATGAGTCAGTGTACATTTGATAATAGCAGTTAGTGAGTAAAAATTGTGTATACTACTAATTTGACAATTAAAATATGATAACTTTAATAAAAAAAATAAAAAATAAAATCTATAATATTCACATTAATTTACTATTAATTACTTTAAAACAATGCAATTCTATAAAATATTAATCCAATTTAATAACATGTCGAATCCTTTATATTATACAAAATAACAACAATGTCCCAAATCCTTTATATTATACAAAATAACCACAACAACAATGAAAAATCTAGTCGGAGGTGGCAGGATTCTAGCTACAGTGTAGTTGGTCATTATTATATAGGTACATTTCACATTTCAAAATGCTAATGAGAACTTGTGGGCATGGTCATTGTTGTTAATTTGAAATTTTGGATAACAATGCCAAATCTAAATTTAAAAAAGAAAACTACTCAATAACCTATATCTTAATATTAGTGAGTTAATGGGCAGTTAGGGAATGTCTCGCTGTTTCCTACTGAGGAGAAACATTACCATTAATTTCTCCTCTATTTCCCCAACTCATTACATTCCCAATGTACACATTACATACCATAAGGGAATCATGTGTGGTTGGAAACTTAGAAGTTTGGGAATATCTACTCTTTCCCTTTTTAGAAAATTCCCTACTTAAAAAATAGAAACGCTACTGTTACTCCATCTTCCAATCAGTGTTCAAATTTGAACACATCACAGCCCTTCTAAAGCCTTTTAGCACATCAGAGAAGTGCTCACCGAAACTTACTAATCAAAAGAAATTTAAATTTTGATTTTTACAGTTTTTTTAATTTAAATAATATTATAAAATGCCCTATGAAGCGACAGTCCATAGGACATTTCAAAAAATTCCAGTTTTCTAACTAATGTAACACTCTAAAGTCTACAGGAGATTCTAGCAATATGCAATGGGATGTATTGGTGGTTGTTCATCCATTCCTAGGTCGTCAGTTAGAACGACAACACTGATAGAGTTAGAAGTCATGATATGAGGTTTATGTTCCCATTCGTTGATAATAAAAGTTTCTTCTAGCATTCATTGATAGCAAAAAAGAAGTAGCTATGTATTGGTATCCATGAACAGGGCATATTTTGAAGGTATCAGAGATTTAGAAGAAAAAAAGTGGCAAAACACAAAATTAATGATGACTGAGGTAGATTATTTTTAGCATATGAATCTTGTCTGCATTGATTTTTGCAATCCCAACCTTACGGCGAGTGCAGCACAAGTTCGCAAGGTATTTTTAACTCTTAATGCTAATTTTAAACCTTCATTTCCCCGACCTTTCATTCAATTCATTGATTTGTGTGAAACCTATTAAAATTATTATGTATGGAATGGTTGATTGATCTTAAAATAGTCATGTGTGGATTGGATTTTTCTTATATCGTCCATCATGTCATCGATGAAGATTTTTTGGACTAAGTCTTTGAGCAAAGTCGACGGCTTTTTTCCCTTCCTGAGGAGGAAACGATGAAATTGCTACGGACTGAGAACCATCAAGATTACACTCCGTATCAAGTCAAATCTTTTAATCTTTCTATTCAACCCAAAGGTTTGATATGGATTTGTGTCTCCTTATATTTACTTCTTATTCTAATTATATCTTGCTCTACTCAACTCTGAAAAATCAATCCATTGAAGTATTTCACTTCATATTTTTTCATATATTTGTTTTTCTAGGGGATTGGAAGGGGAGTTATGAAGCGTCGATAAAGGAAAATTATTTCACGGTTTCAATCAATGGCCTTCAAGAGGGATGCAATTCAACATTTGAAATGATAATTTTCATACCTGTCCCGCGCCTAAAAATAGATTAAAGTGACAATATTGACATTTTTACATCATAACCACATATTACATTTTCTATATTACATTTTCTGTGTATCTCCATTTTTCTTCCTTAATTTGTAAAAAATAATTCTTTCTTGTCAACCGACCATTAACACAATTAACACAAGATTGTTCAATTATGAGACTACCACATTAAAGGGTGATAACCACACTCACTAATTCACAAACCTTTTTTTTCATCTAGTAAATAACTACTACCATATACTACATCTTCGAGGATGCCAAATATATTCGTGTGCTGATCATGTCGAATATATTCAAATATTGATCATCCTACCTTTATGAAAACATCTTCAATCCTACCTTTATGAGGACATATTCATGAAATTACTTTGATGTTCCACATAGATATCTTGAGACAATAT
Source organism: Pinus taeda (assembly GCA_000404065.3). Lineage (NCBI taxonomy): Eukaryota > Viridiplantae > Streptophyta > Pinopsida > Pinales > Pinaceae > Pinus > Pinus taeda. Next base: position 5,878 of record APFE030882072.1, on the reverse strand, counting down.
AATAAGGCCGATAGGGTTCCTTACATTTTCCATGAAGACATCATTACTTTGAAACTCTAATGTTCGATATGGAAATCTTGAGATAGCATAATAAGACCGATAGGGTTCTTTCTTTAGGGTTTCTTTCTAGTGAACATTGGTATATAGACAGAGTAATCTCTTTATTAATTTTAATTCTTATTTTATAAAAATAAATGAATACATTCTCATTTTATACTAATAAATGAATAATTTTTCATTTTATAGTAATAAATGAAATAAATTAGTTAAAGATGTAATTTTATAGTGTTTAAAAATAGATTAAAGTGATAATATTGACCTTTTTACATCATAACCATATTTTCTGTTGTATCTTCCTTTTCTTTCCTAATTTGCAACTTTTTTCTTTCTTTCTTGTCAACCATCAACCAACCATTCATACAAGATTGTTCAATTATGAGAGTACCCCATTAGATGGTGGCAACTACGCTTAGTGGTTCCAATGTTTTTTATATTCCTGTAAATAACTACTACCATCTCTTTTCTATTTTTAGATTATTCTGTGACTCACAATGATAATGCTTACAAAAGCCTAGCATTGCTACCATTCGAACTTAGTGTAATCAAGCTTACTATTAAGCCTAGCATTTGTAAAATCAAACTTTATTTAAAACCCCGTAATTCTTCTCTTATCTTAAAAATCCTTCTTCTTTATTAACTCTCTAGTTTTTGAAAACATACAAATTAATACCAAAAAGAAAATTGAGAAATAATAAGTGTGCTTCCCATAAAATTATGTAGAGTTTTGAACTGAGGAAAAATGTTAAAATGAAACTTTAGGGCTCTATTAATAACCACAGAACCGAAGATTGGTCTACCTACAAGGCTACAACTTAATTTTATTTTTTTGGTTGGTCTTCCCAAAAGATATAGAATGCCAATAGCTATCCATACAACTACTATTGTGTCCCCCACTTCGTTCTCTCCATTCGACATCTAGTAAATAATTGGTGTCCATGTAGTTGCTCCTATGAAGGGTTTTTAAGGAGATATTGAAAGCATAGAAAAAATAAATGACATTGTTAATGAAAAGAAACCATATTATTAGAAAAAGACATTAATGAAAAGAAACCACATTATTAGAAAAAGAGATCAACCAAACTTGAATTCATTGTAAGGACTAAATTTGAAAACCATTCTTAACAAACAAAAAAATGACCAACCAAGCCATACAACAACAACACTGCAAATGTGTATTACATATTACAATATTTCCCTATTAGATATAGAAAAGTTTCCTTTTAATTACATAAATTTTTGAGTTTATAGAGCTTCAAGTTTTTAATGGAAATGAAAGTCTATTGGTAGTGGTCTTTGATTGAGAAATTTTAAGAGAAAAGTTCAGTTCCCTTGCTTGTTCAAGGCATATATATATATTTTTTTTCGGTTTGCTTTAAATTATTTCAAGCTGAACAAAACAGATAGTATAAACTAGAAACAAATGAAAACTAAAAAAACTTTTTTCCATTGTGCAACTAGATTTATATTTTCAATGATGTAAATTTAAATACTTTTAGAGATTATCTAATGAATAGAAGAAACATATGTTTACTTTTTTTAATAGAGTTTGAGAAAAAAAGATTTCCTATTTACTAAATTTAATTGAGATTTTATATCGTTTTAGTATAGCCACTTTTTAAATTTTAAAGATTTAAAAAGACACCATTTCATTTTGGCATGTTTTTATGAAGAGTTTATTTAACATACACTTGTTAATAGAAATACAATTATTTTTATAACTTTTATCTTTGAAGGGTTAAATAAATATATTCCCTTCCAAAATTAAGACCAATCCTTCAAATTTGAGCACTGCTTCCAATGCCACAATTTTTCTATATATAGAGGTTTGCCCAAGTTGGGCATTTGAGATAGGGAAGACCCAATTACACAGCTAAAGAGAAAAATGGTCGTAAGACAAAGAGAGATGGGATGGATGGTCGCGATTTCGATTCTGGTTACTCTTGTTCTTTTTCTTCATCATTGTTAATGTTGCGGAGGCATCTCATGATGATGCTGCTACAACACAACGAACAGCTTCTGGTATGCGTGGTTACATTTTATGTTTTTATTTATTTATGATTTCTCATTTATAAATATTGTTTTGGTTGATTGAGTGGCAGACGATACAGTAATTCCTCAAGACCATTTTCATGCTGTAACACCACCGCGCACCCAGATCAACTGCCCGCTACCAGATCAATGCCAAAATGATGGTGCTTTGTTCTGTGTCCCTGACGGTTTGCATGCACGTCCTCGAAATTAGTTATAATTTTGTTTTGTTATAATATGTAACAAATAAATTTAATTAGAGCATAATAATACTAACATGGCATTACGGTGTAATTTTACTCCAATTTGCAAATGGCTTTTGTTATAATATGTAACAAATAAAATTCATTTCACCGTTATTGGGAAATGTTGTCTTATTCAGTCATCCATAATTTTTGGTTTGTTCACTGTGAAATGCTGTTTTATTTAATCATCCATATGCTGTTTGGTGAGATTTTGTAGTGATTATTTCATGGAGTAAGTTCATACTTCACAAATAATTCTCACCATCACTCCTTCACTTACGAGATATATATATATATATATATCAGGAATAAGAATATACCTGGAGTAAGTTTATGCCTCACAATTGGTTCTCCCTACCAACTCTTCCACTTAAATTTAAGCATATATAATTAGAAGAAGAATAAACTTAGGATAGATTAACTTGACAAAAAAGTGAATAAACCACCCCAATCTCACACAATCAACTGATTTATACTAAATAAATAAATTTCAATAAAGTATGGTTTGTTGGAAATTTCTGCTAAATTCCATAACAGACAGGCAAAAAAAAATGCTCTATTTTTAACTCTGTTTCTGCACAAAAAACTGAAAAAATCGTTTTCTGGAAATGTTGCTGCAGCAACATAGTTTGGTGTTGTAGCAACGCGGAATAACACTCTGTTTCGTTAACACAGAAAAAACAGAAAAATTGCTTACTGGAAACGGTGTTGCAGCAACGCTGATCGTGGTGTTGCAGCAATGTGATTTTTGACGTCAAGTCACTTTTTGACTTACGGTGTAACAACAACGTGTTTTTGACGTCAAGTCACTTTTTGACTTACAACGTAAGACAATTGACGCTTGGTGTAACAGCAACATAAAACAATTGGCATCAAGTCACTTTTAGACTTACGGAGTAATAACAACGTGCTTTTGACGCTTGGTGTAACAACAACAGTAAACAAGAAAAAACAGTAAACTTGTATTCATAAACAGTAAACAAACTTATACAAATTCGTCTTCCTCTTGAAAGAGGGATTACAAATAGGAACACTTCAGTTCCAGAAACCAATTTTCTCTATCTCAGAAAATTGTAGGTTCAGCACTGTTGTGCGTTTACAGAAGAGACTCTATTCAGTCTTCTAACCTTAAAACAGAACTGTTGTTCATTCTCTTACACCCTAAAAATAGAACTACTGTTCTTTACATTTATAGGAAAATAAATATCTGAGTTTAATTGATAAAATAATCAAAATATCCTGTAACGTTTATCTGCGTATTAATTACAGCAAGCGGTTGGAGGGGAATTAAATTCTGTGGATTTAATGCTCATCAACGTGCAAAATATCAGAAGACTTTGCGGTATCAAACAATCTGAAATATCTGCAGAAGATCAGATTTTGGATCAGCAGTTATTGTGTTACAGTTGGAATTAAATTCCAACACTCCCCCTTAATTTCAACTGCTGCATACCCAGGAATTTCCTGAAATGATCAAAACTTTTCTTTTCTAATGTTTTTGTCAAGATGTCAGCTAGCTGATCCTCTGTTTTGCAGTGCTGCAAAACAATCTCACCATTGTTAACCAATTCACGTATGAAGTGAAATTTGGTATCTATGTGCTTTGTTCTTTTATGAAAAACAGAGTTTTTAGACAATGCTATTGCTGAGCTATTGTCACAGTGAATGGTTGTGCCATTTTCTTGTTCATGACACAAATCTCTAAGAACTCTTCTCAGCCACACTGCTTGGCATGCTGCTGCTATTGCTGCCACATACTCTGCCTCTGTTGTTGACAAAGACACAACTGGTTGCTTCTTGGAAGCCCATGAGATGGCTCCCGATCCCATATGAAACGCATATCATGATGTGCTTTTCCTATCATAAACACTTCCAGCCCAATCACTGTCTGTGTAACCTGTCAACATGAAACTTTCAGAAAAGGAGTATAAAATACCAAACCCCTTCGTTCCATTCACATACCTTAGAATCCTCTTGGTTGCCTGCCAATGAGTCTCTTTCAGTCTTTCCATAAATATGGAGATTAAACTCACAGCGTGCATAATGTCTGGCCTAGTTGCAGTCAAGTACATAAGGCTGCCCACTATTCTCTTGTACAATTTTGGATCAAAATCCTTGCTGCTGTCTTCTTTGGTCAATTTCAGCCCCACTACTGTTGGAGTCACTGCTGCCTTGCTATTCTGCATGTTAAATCTCTTCAACACTGCTTCTGCATATTTATATTGAGAAATGGAAACACCATTTTCACTTTGGTCTACTTCAGTTCCAAGAAAATATCTTAAGAAGCCCAAGTCAGTCATTTCAAATTCACTTTTCATGTCTGCTTTAAAATCAGCAATGAGAGAAGCATCATTGCTAGTAAAGATCAAATCATCTACATATAAAACAACAATAATAATCTTACCATAATTCTCCTTTATGTAGAGTGTGGGTTCACCATCACACTTATCAAACCCATTCTCAATCAGATAAGCATCTATTCTGCTGTACCATGCTCTTGGAGCTTGCCTTAGCCCATAAAGAGCCTTCTTCAGTTTGCAAACTTTATGTTCTTGGCCATCAACTTCATAACCTGGAGGTTGTTCAACATAAACCTCTTCTTTTAGCACTCCATTCAGGAATGAAGATTTAATATCCATCTAATAAATTTTCCATTTGTGTCGTGCTGCAATAGACAACACTATTCTGACTGTTTCCATCCTTGCTACTGGTGCAAAGGTTTCATCATAGTCTCTGCCTTGTTGCTGCTTGTAGCCTTTCACAACAAGTCTTGCTTTGTGCCTGTCAATCTTGCCTTCAGCATTGCTTTTGGTCTTATAGACCCACTTAACTCCAATGGCATCTTTGCCTTCAGGGAGGTCCACTAACTCCCATGTTTTACTCTTTTTAATTGCACCAATTTCTTCATTCATTGCTTCAATCCATTTATCTTCATTTACAGCATCTTCAAAATGAACTGGGTCATCAACATGACAATATAAAGCGAATAATGAATTCAGACCGGTATTGTTACTTACCTCTCCTTGTTCATAAATCTCATTCAGATTTCTGAATCTTGGTCTTCTTGGTGTGCTGGAAGTTCCATCCGAACTTGAGGGTATTTCAGATCCCTGTGGTGTGCTTGAAGAAGCACTTCCTTGACTTCTTAAGGCTGTTCGAATTCCAGCGTGTGGTGTGGTTTGCTGAATTTGCTGTGGTGGAGGAGGAACCACCAAGGAAGGATTATTTGCTGCTATCCCTTCATGTTCTTCTTCATGAGACACAATTGTCTTCACGTTCACTGTTTTTTCCAAACTTCCATCCCAAGCTTCATCTTCAATGAACTACACATCCCTGCTTACAATCAATTTCTTAGTGGATGGATTATAAAGTTTGTATGCTTTTGACTCATCACAATAGCCAACAAACACACACTTATCCCCCTTACTGTCAAGCTTTCTCCTTAGCTGATCCGGTACGTGTGCAGAAGCTACACAACCGAATACTCTCATGTGAGTGACAGTTTTCTTTTGACCACTCCATGCTTCTTCTGGTATTCTGTTCAT
>APFE030882070.1:8459-28544 GCA_000404065.3 Pinus taeda | reverse complement strand
CAAAAATAGCCTGCGGGTCCACTTAGTGAAGGCGACTTCTTTTCACTAAGCTCCATCATCTTGTTGCATTTTCAACAACTAAGTGGGAATTCTTCACTCCTTCCTCTTTATATATATGCTCTAACACTCCATTAAAGTGAATATGGATAATTATTTTAATTTATATGATAAAATGGATATTAATTTATAACTATTATTTATATTTATATATTTCACAATTAGATATTTAAATTAATTTATTTTCAATTATATTAGTTATTTATTAAGTTTTATAGTTTATTGATTATATTTTTGTATATTCATTATTATTTAAGTATATTTTACAAAGATATGTATTGTGAATTTTTATTTTTATTTTTTTGACAAATTTGGTTGCTATTATAAATCTGAAAAAAAGAGGGAGACTGAGCTCCTGAAATACATGCTGAGGTGCCAAGAAGAGCTAGGGAAGAAGGAGTTACAGCTTAAACAAAATTCCTCCTTAATCCTGCCTTTTGGGCTTCTAAAAACCAAAGACCAGAGGTAAATCCTAACAAACTACAGTAGTAAATAACAACATTTACAAAGCATATCAATCTATATTACTGTGGCTGATGTGTCGAGCAGTGGACTCTTTAGGTTTGTCGTCGGCGCCGACTTGCTTCAAGCTTGATGAACTTGTTGGAGCTGCGTTTTTCTTTTCTGTTGTTCAGTTTTTTTTGCTGTTCCTTTTTTGTTATATTTTTTGCTGTTCCTTTTCTGTTGTTCCATTTTTTCTGTTGTTCTTGGAAGAGCGATTCAGAAGCGCAGAGGAGGGATGGTCGGGAGGTAGAAGGACAGTCGATCCACTGACGAGATGTGAGGGAGTGATGATTCCAATAAACTGCTAGATTCCTATGTGGATCTTAGTCACAGGCGGAATGAGGACAATCTTTGACCAAGCTATCATATCAGATGAGCTGAGGTGTTGATCGGATCTTGGAGGTCTCTTCATCATGGAATATGCTGAAATGATTCCACGCCATTGCAGATGAGGCAGCCCAATGGTCTGGCACAAGCTTTGTTGGCTTCACTGTTAGCAATTTTATTGAGCGATCGCAGAACATGATAATAGCGCACGTCTTTTATGGCGTGTCCTAATATTTGGCACAGTTTGATACTCTGTTGAAGGAGAGAATTGGGAAGATCCCTGTTCTGAAGCATTGCACTGACGACTATCGCTAAGCCTCCCAATATCATGACTGTGTCTATACCAAGCTTCCCAAGTTGGATAAGACCTTGGTAAAAGGCCAGGGCTTCTGCTCTGTTATTGGAAGTATGGCCAAGACCCCACTCGTATGAGAGTATTTATCCCCATTAGCATTAAAAATGACTCCTTTCGCCCCTGTTACCTCGGGATTCGACTTTGAGGCCCCATCGAAACAGAGATAATGCCTATTGTTGTTTTTAAGCCAACCTGCAAATTCTTCCTCTTTTACCCCGATCTTCTAGTTTGGGGAAACATTGTTGTTTCTGTTGCTAGCAGCGTTTCCCTTCTGGTTGCTGGTGTTTTTGTCTAACAGGTGTCCAATGAATATGTGTTCTTCTATGCTGAGTACACTAACATTTATACTTCTCGGATTCTTAACTAAGATGATCTCAAGGGCAAGAATCCTTGCCTTGGTATAAAGACTTCTAACAGTCGAATCCTTATCCTTAAAAACCTTCTGGTTTCGTGCCAGCCAAATATTCCATAACATATTGTGGGGAAGAATATCCCAGACTCTCTTCACTGTGTTATTTTTCCTGTGCTACCAGGGGTAGTTTTTTTCCATTTGTAAAGAATTTCTCCTATGGCGTTTTGGGTGTTCCATGGGATTTGATTGTTATGAGATAAATTCCTCCAGCAATCGATGGCAAAAGGGCATTCAATAAAGAGATGATGCATTGATTCTTCAGCAGCTAAGTAGTTAGGACATCGAGAGGGGCCATTTATTCCCCTGTTTTGCAAATTTTCGCCTGTGAGGACTTTCCCTTTGAGGAGGTCCAGAGAAAAAACTTAATTTTTGGAATTGCCTCGGATTTCCAAACCACCTTCCAGTGGTTCCAACTTGGCATGGGGAAGCTGGTCTTACAAAAGTAATGGTGAGCAGCTTGGATGGTGTAAGAGGATCCGGATGGGTCCCAACGAAACCCATCAAGATCATTCTTTTTGACAGGGGCTATATTGTGCAAATGGGATTGAAGGGAAAAAAGACTTGAGTTAAGGCCATTGGGTATGGCTGGGAAGGCCCAACATGACCAAAGAAGGGTGTGAGGATCCCATTGGGATATTTGGTCCAAGAAATGTATGCATGTTGTTTCAAAAAAAGAAAGGATAGGGTGGACTCCCCCATGTCTGTTTATTGGCTGCTGACCCATGATTCTGTCAGCTCCAATATTGATGCTTGCACCTCCCTTGGGGATTTTTGAAGTATTTTGAGCGATTAGTGGAATTTCTCTCTTCCATAATCGCCAAATTTTGGAGGAGTCTCTATTGGGAATATCTCGATCAAGAAGCTGTTGTCTAGGAAAATTAAGATATTTAATTTCTAGAACTTTTTTCCACCATTCTGGGAGTCCAGTAATGAGTCTCCAGACAATTTTGCCTCAAAAGGCTAAATTGAGAAATTTAGGGGATCTAATTCCAAGACCTCCTCGGTCTGCAGTTGCTCCAAGTGTATCTCCTATTTTTTTGGAATGATGTCGACTAGATTGTGGTCATGCATAATGTCTTCTAGCTGAGTTTTGAAAGGATCCTGGGAGAAAATACCTCCTCCTTTCTCATTAGCATGGAGAACAAGATTTAGATCTCCTAGTATGACATTAGTATTCTCCTCTGCGTTCATGCTGACTTTGATTTCCTCCCAACAACGCTCCTTATCCCTGAAGTGGTTAGGCGCATAAATGTTGTATATAACTAGATTCTGCTGATCTTCTTTGTTTTCTAACATTGTTTGGATCCAATGATGGTTAATAATTTCTGACTTATAATTCCAAATGTTTTGATTCCAAATTGTAGCGATTCCTCCGTAAGCTCCCCTAGATTCATTAATGCTTCCATTGTACTGCTTGTTCTGTTCAATGATTTTAGTCATATCCTGCAGGCTTTGCTTTGTTTCATGTAACAAAAAATCCCTGGTTTTTCACAATAAATAAGATCTTTCAGGGCTGCAACTTTGGAGGGGTGCCCTATACCCCTGGAATCCCCTGCAATTCCAAGATAGGATTTTCATCATTAGGCTATTTCTAATATTCCTTATATTTACCATATACATATATATTTTAGTTCAAAATCGATTTAAGAAATAATATATTCTATATTTATTTATATGATTAATAATTTTAGAAAATTATAATCAATAATATATTTAAATTCTCTATCATTTTTGTACAAGTAATATCTTAATGTAAATCGGGCTAGTGAGATTTTGTTCATGCATAAATGATTTCTATATGACTAATTTTACTAAAAATCGGGCCTGGTGAGCACAAATGATTTCTGAAATTATATGAATCAAAAGTTTGAACTTCAAATATTATTTTTTTATTAATATATATACATTTTTAAATTAAAATAAAGTCTTGACTATTAGATAAATTAATAACTAATAATATATTAATATTTTAGTATTTTTTTTTAAATTAAAGTAATATTTTAATTTTAATTTTTTTAACGAACCTAAAATGTAAAAACTAAAACATTTAAATACTAAAATTTTAATGACTAATAAATTGAAACATTGTTAACAAATAATAATTTGAAACCGTACATTACTTATTCACATTTAACTTTTTATTCGCACTTAACTTTTAATATAAAATAAGGTTTGTGGAAAACCTATGAAACAATGATAAGTTTGAACTTCTATTTCAGGTTTTGTTATTTACATGTAGTTTTGATGTGCAATGGGGTTTGTAAAGTTTTGGAAAATAAATTAATAAATAAATATAAGTATTTATTTTGATTAATGTTTTTTTTGGAAGACAAAATAAACTTTATTTTAAATAGCTATTTTTCCAAATTCAAGAAAACTAAATCTAACTATAAACAAAATAAATAAAATTTTAACTACTTAACAAGATTATCTTATTTAATAACTTATTTTTTTAATATAAAATAAGTTTTAATGAATTTCTTATACCAGAAATGTCTTTTTAGATTAAAATAAAATTTCAATATGAATATTAATATGGATATTTATTTTTCAATAAATTTAAAAAAAACTAACTTTTAAAAAAAAAAAAAAAAAAAAAAAAAATCAACTTGAAAAAAATATATTATATATACAAATTAATTAATAATAGAAGAATATATTTTGATTTTTTTTTTAATGAAAACAATGATTTTAGGAAACTACTTTTAATATAAATAATAAAATTGGTGAAGTTTTTTATTTATGAACATATAATTTAAGAAACTATAATATAAATAAAATTGTGAGGTTTTTTTTATAAATAATAATTTTTAAAATTATTATAATATAAAATAAATTTGTGAAATTTTGTTTATGAATAATAATTTTAAGTAATTAAAGTAAAAGTGGAATTTTCTTTCTCTTGAAACCAGATTTTTTTTAACTCATACCCAACTTTTTAATGTAAATTGAATGATTTAGGAAACCATTAATATATAAATAATAGTTTCAAATTTTCCAAAAATTATTTTTTACATTATAAGTAACTATCTAGTGTAAAATGAAGTTTTAGAGTTTTTAATAGGTAAATTAATAAAAGAAAAAATATTTATTTTTTAATAACAATATAAATTTTATACATTTTTCCTAAAATTAAAAAATAAAAATAAAAATATATATAGTATAAAATTCTTAATAGTATGATTAGTACTTAAAGTCATCACAAAAAAAGCCAGAACAATAAAAAAAAATGATGAGAATTTTTGAAGAAAATTTAATTCTTAATTGGTATGAATATTACTGGAAGTCCATTCTAAATAAGACAAAAGCAAATGGATAAGTAATAAATATTTATCTTTGTTAACTTAGTCCCTCCCCAAAATATTTAGAAACCTAGATAATTGTTTTGAGTTTCATTCATACTTGCGAGTCTTTGTTAAATTGTTAATTTAAATTTTATAACATTTTCAACAGAGTGATGGTTTAGTTTGCGGTCACATTTTATTCTCGATTGTTATGCTAAAATTTTAGTGTACAGGTTTACCTGGAAAGTTGGTCGAAGTGTTGATTTAAATTTTATAACATTTTCAACCCAATTAATGGCTTAGTTTGTTCTGACATTTTCAAGCTCGCCTGTTATGCTTAACCGACTTTAGGGTATAGCTGGAAAATTCGTCACCTGGCAAAATAGAAGTTTGTAACTAAGTGTTCGAAAAAACCTGCAAACTCACCACAATCGAGTTCATAGAATCTTCAACCCATTTAAAAATCACTATAAATCCTCCGAAAACCATTCAATATATATATCTTGAACGCGTTTCTTATCGGAAGCGACCCAAAATATTTTGGCAAAACAAACATTACCCAAACCAATTGATGTATCTAGCAGCGTTATCGTAGGCTCGGGCAGCCTCCTCTGCGGTGTCAAAAGTGGCGAGCCAGGTTCTTCTTTTCTTCCAGGGGTCTTCGATCTCAACTGCGAATCTCCCCCATGACGTTTTTCTCACGCCTCTAAAATGTATTTCCTTCATAGTTGCTGACGACGCCTTGTCTTCACAGCGGCCTCCTCCGATCTTATCTTCATTCCCACTCTCGCCATCTGTATGGTGTTTACTGCCATGGTGCTTGGAGATCCATCTCCCTTCAAACAAACCTGAACGCGTTTCTTATCGGAAGCGACCCAAAATATTTTGGCAAAACAACCATTACCCAAACCAATTGATGTATCTAACAGCGTTATTGTAGGCTCGAGAAGCCTCCTCTGCGGTGTCAAAAGTGGTGAGCCAGACTCTTCTTTTCTTCCAGGGGTCTCCGATCTGGCCGTGAATCTCCTCCATGGTGTTTTCCTCACGCCTCTAAAATGTATTTCCTTCATAGTTGCTGACAACGCCTCGTCTTCACAGCGGCCTCTTCCGATCTTATCTTCATTCCCACTCTCGCCATTTGTATGGTGTCTACTGCCATGGTGTTTGGAGATCCGTCTCCCTTCAAACAAACAAAAGTGGAACTTAACCCAATCGATTAGGGCAACAAAATATGGCAGCGCGGGTTCTGAAATTCAAAATTCCAATCTAGAGCGCCATTATACAATTCAAAATTTGGTGAAACCACTCGTTTAGAGATGAAACTTAAATATTGAGCGCGTTTACAAGTTCAAACTTATATTGAGCGCATTTTCAAATTCATATAACACGACATTAATGGTTACAATATTGATACGTATTCCACCGAATACACCATTTTGTATTTATCAGCAATCGAGCTCATGTATTTTATTTCGTATGATAACATTCCATGGCAATTAATATCAGATGATATGGGGAATGGATATCATACGATACACGACATGCCATGATACACATGCCGCTCGTTTCAATGGCCATCAATACAAAAAACGAGATGGATGATCGCATCATGCATATGTCCATCACTATTAACCAGAAAATGTTGCCTGAAAATTAAATAGTGTGAGAGTGTTTGTGCCCTCTGGTCCGTAGGGGGTGTATTAAGGAGTAGTCTATCTAGGCTGTAGAATGGCCAGTTTTCCGTTATCCGCGGGAAAATCGTCCGGCTCCGGCCACCCGCAATCTCTCCACCTTCCACTACCATCCCCTAGCTCCGCCACCCTCCCCTAGCAATCTTGACATTCCCTGCCATTCCCTGACAAAAAATCTGAATGCACCTGGAGGGCCTGACATCCCCTGACCGATGAGGACGAGCTGGAATTGATTGTCGGTTCCAATTTGAATTGAGGAGGAAATGGTCACCCGCGCGCTCACTCACATTACTCTTTGTAGCCCTCCATTCCTCTGCAAAAATCCTCGTTGAATCAACAAGCGTTTTTCGCCCGTCTAAGTTCTTCATTAGTTCTATCAATTGAAGCTCTGGAGACTGCCAGCGCCCACAATGCAGAAACCCCATCTGCTGAAAATGCTGAGCAAATTGAGAAAGCAGTCTACTGGGTACGAGGAGATTGCCCTCTCCCCTTCTTCTTCAGCGCAGAAATGGAACAGAAGAAGAAATGCAGTGACCGTTGTGGTGGGAAAAGAGAAAAATATCTTCACGGTGGAGTCTCAGATTCTGGACTCTGGATTATTTCAGCCCTTCATGGAGAAGGCCACTGTTGGTAGCATTACTTGGGAGGCTAATTGCAGAAAAAATCCTTCATGCGTGGACTGCATTTTCTTGGACTGTGATGCCACCCTCTTCGAGCATATGCTTTGGCTAGTACATAACGATGACCCATCTCTTCGTCATCTCAATGTGGATATGCTCATTGAGTTTTATGCCCAATAAGACTTCCGCATCTTTCTCCTTATTGCGTTCACTTTCAGATCTCTCACATATATGATAAATTGTAGCGCTTTTTATTTATTTTTTAACATGAAAAATAACTTGGCAGAAATGCAATTTAGTGTGGTCATGAAAAAAAAACATAGATAAGATTTATTTTACCATATTATTTTTCGTTCAATTTTATCCTGAGGCTCTCTGATGGTCAGAATATGATTATTATCTTATTAGGTGTAATAGATTGGTGTAGGAAAATTGTGATTGCCACTATTTACGGTACACATCTCTCTTTTTCCGGAAGGAATCCATGGTTTTATCAATTAAGGTGACAAAACGGCCCTATTCCTCAAATGGGTGTAGTCAAATTCGGCCCAGGATGGCTAAATGGAATTTGGAATTGGGTTTTATGGATGCTCATGTTCTTCATATGGGCACATTCTCCAGCCAGTTGGGTTCATTGGGTTCATTGTTGGGCCCTTGGAGGGCCTTGATCTCAAAGCTCAAGTACTGGTGCTGTCAGAATAGGGCTCAGTGAAGATGGACGAATCCCCTGGGGTTTTATGGGTCTAGTGGAATTGGGCCGATAATGGCTAAATGGAATTTAGGTTTTATGAGAGCTTTTGTTCTCCTTATGGGCACATTCTCCAGTCAGTTGGGTTCACAGAGAGGACCTTGGAGGGCCCTGATCTCAAAGCTTAAGAGTGTAAACTTTTACTTGATTATTGGGTGAGATATTGAGTCTCCATGCAAAGGTGTTTCCTATTGTTCCTTTGCGGTCTAATATGACCTCCTTCCATGCCTGCCAACACATTTAAAGATTATTCATGCTTAATAAATTCCGGCGTCTTGGGTTTGCCTATGGAGCAACAACGTTGTTCTTATGAAATCTGCGAGAGGACACTAGATTAGCCCTAAATCTCCACACTGTCAATCAAACAAAATCCAACCAATCTCCTCCTCGTTATATGATAAACTGATCTGAGAACCCCTCATCCGCGTCCAAAATTCATCCAATACTATAAGAAAATGTATTTCATTATAAAAATTTTAGTATTAAAAGTAAACATAATCATTAAATTCAAAACTGGCCTTTGTCCATATTTACAAGGCTGGGCAATATTGAAAACATAGCCAGCCTTTGTCCATATTTACAAGGCTCGGCCTTTGTCTTGATCTGCCTATGGAGCAACAACATCGTTCTTATGATGCCTGCGAGTGATCTTCATTACTCAAGTATCAAATTTGTTCGAAAATGTCTCTATCTTTCACTTACTCTAATAATTATTTTATTTATATGGCCGATTAGTAATATTAGTAATCTGTTAACATTCAGATTAGGTTTTTGCCATGAAGACTCTGACAACGTTCAGATTAGGTTTTTTTCATCTTTAAAATTCACTATGTTGAATGTTGTTGGAAATTTTTGAAATGGGAGATTTCTGGAAGCAAACTGTGTAATGGATTTTGGCCACTTTTCCGTGGCGTCAGGAACCAAATCAAAAAGTTAATATGAGTAAACTAATGTTGAAGAGTCAATTATAAAATAACAAGAATCAATTTTTTATAAAGTAAATGGACTATGAAGTGACTGAAAACCATTACACAGTTAGGTTTCAGAAATCTCTAACAACATTCAACATTATGAATTCTAAAAATGACAAAAGAATAATCTGAATGTTGACAGATTACTAATCTTCATGGCAAAAACCTAATCTGAATCTTGACAGATCACTAATATTCATGTCAAAAAACTAATCTGAATGAAAAGGAGTTTCTGAAAATGAACATTTTCTCATGCTTGGCCTGAAACTCTTCATGGACTATGAAGCTACTGAAAAAAATTAAACCCAGAGAGGATGAATTAATGCTATTTTAGTGTTAGGTCTAATAATGCATCATTACAAGAAATTATGTAAATTAATGCTAAATTAGTGTTACAATCATGGAATGTCTAACAATGCATTATATGAAGAAATTATGTAGATGCACTGAAATGCCCTAAATTAAAAATGGTTGAAAATAAATCAAGCTAAATTATATATTGATTGTATTTTCAATTATTGTGGGTCCATTGATTGGATCTGCAATGAAAGTTGATGTGTAGGCTTTTTTTGGCTTGTGATGGTCTTTTGTACATTAAGATATTGAATTTCTATTTATTTTAAAATAATAAAATATTTTATAATGTTTATCCGGTGAAATAATAAAATATTATAAATATAATCGTTGATGTATGGGCCTTTTTGGCTTGTGATGGTCGTTTGTACATTAGGATATTGAATTTCTATTTATTTTAAAATAATATAAATATTTTATAATGTTTATCTAGCGAAATAACAAAATATTATAATACAATCAATTATAAATTTTTATAATGTTTATTTGGTGAAATAATAAAATATATTATAATATTATATGTAATTTATAATAAACAATTTAGATTCATTTTAATTATGAATTTCTCAAATTTAGAAAGACCAAATTTCTAGAAATACAAATATTTTTTATAGTTAAGATGTAAATATTTTTTTTTATCTAAGTTGATATAATATATGTAATTGACATTGAAATATTTTATTTATAATTCAAGTTTTAAACATTAAAATGTTAATATTTTTCTTGTATGCATATATTTCATTACTTTTATTATTAATATTTTCTAAAGTAATACATATCAAATTCATATTAAACATTGAAAGAATTACAAACATCTCCATACATTGAATAAAAAAGCAATTATTAATGGAAAATGAATTCTCTCAATTTTTCCCTTTTATATATGTCTCATATTAGAATCTTGTACTCAACATGCCTATTGAAATATTATATTTATAACCTACATTGAGAAGGAGACTAGGTCAACACCTCATATCCTAAACCCTCCTTACATTCAGATATCTGATCTCTGTCATAATTTCTTGGTCTCAAACCCTGGAATCTTAAATCCTGGTACCCTAGACATCAAATTCACAGGCAATCAATCACATAGTAACCTCACTCATATACTTTGGCTTCCTTGGAAAAATGGGTATACATTGTGAGAAGGATTTTACATATATATGAAAATCCAATTAAACCGGCTTCATGTTATTGCTTTTTTTTAATGAAATAAGATTTGCTGAGCTTGAGAAAAATGTTAATATGATTTGACATTTTTTAAATTACAACCAATAACACTATAAATAAATGTTGATATTTATTTTTAATAAATAAAAAATCAATCTATAAAATGAAATATGTATTTCATTTGACCAAAATAATAAATAATCAACCTATTACCAAAGAAATAATCTCTGCTTGGCAAACATAATAATGGACATTTACCCTTTAGTGACTGAATTTGTTCAGTAATTATAGATACGGAACGGCCTTTACGATATTTCATTTAAAATATTCTATGCTACATAGTTAGTTATAGATATTATATCTATAAGAAAATTATGTGCATGATTGATGTTCTTCAAATTGTTTTCCTTTTAGAATTCATAAATAATTTATTTTTTTATGTTGAATGTTGTTGGAGATTTCTGGAAGCAAACCGTGTAATGGATTTTGGCCACTTTTCCGTGGCGTCAGGAACCAAACCAAAAAGTTAATGCGAGTAAACTCATGCTAAAAAGTCAATTATAAAATAACAAGAATCAAGTTTCTTGTAAAGTAAATGGGCTCTTCAGCACTAGTTTAACGTTATCAAGTTTCATGTAAAGTAAATGGGCTCTTTAGCACTAGTTTACTCACATTAGTTTTTAGTTTACTCACATTAGTTTTTGGTATTTAATGATGAACCTAGTTTATTCACATTAGTTTTTTGGTATCTGATGATGGTCAAATCATCTGATGATGGTTAAATCTAGTAACCATTGGAAATGGACAGATCAAAGCCATTACATAATTTGCTTTTGAAAATTTCCAATAATATGAATAACTATAGAATTCGCCTTTGTTGTTTCCAAAATTTCGACATAAGGTAATTAAAAAGAACAACAAACAAACAATTACCCAAATGAATAAATGAAACATGGATTTTTGGCAATGAAACTCTGTACATGGGTTTTTATTAATTAAGGGTAGAATTTACATACTGATAAAAGAACAAGAAGGAAAAAAATAATATAGAAGCATATTTCTCGAGATGATATCCTCCTAAAATGGCAGAGACAAGTTTAAATCTCATCTCAAAGAATCAGGAACATAATCTGTCAAGCTCCATTTCTCCATCGACAATTCACCCAATCGAAATAGAGTACACTTACTCTGATATTGAAACAGACTATATGACTTTGGGAGGCCATAAAAAAACTTTTGGTACCCAATACCCTGGGTCCCATGGGATTCAAAAATCGTCATAGAGCCCTATTCTGAGAGCAACAGTACTTAAGCTTTGAGATCAGGGCCCTCCAAGGTCCCCTCTGTGAACCCAACTGACTGGAGAATGTGCCCATACGGAGAACAAAAGCTCTCATAGAACCTAAATTCCATTTAGCCATTATCGGCCCATTATCGGCCCAATTCCACTAGACCCATAAAACCCCAGGGGATTTGTCCATCTTCACTGAGCCCTATTCTGACAGCACCAGTACTTGAGCTTTGAGATCAGGGCCCAACAATGAACACAATGAACCCAATTGACTGGAGAATGTGCCCATATGAAAAACATGAGCATCTATAAAACCCAATTCCAAATTCCATTTAGCCATCCTGGCCCCAATTCCATTTAGCCATCCTGGGCCGAATTTGACTACACCCATTTGAGGAATAGGGCCCTTTTGTCACCTTAATTGATAAAACCATGGATTCCTTCTGGAAAAAGAGAGCTCTGTACCGCAAATAGTGGCAATCACAATTATCCTACACCAATCTATTACACCTAATAAGATAATAATCATATTCTGACCATCAGAGAGCCTCAGGATAATATGGTAAAATAGATCTTATCTATGGTTTTTTCATGACAGCACTAAATTGCATTTCAGCAAAGTTATTTTTCATGTTAAAAAATAAATAAAAAGCGCTACAATTTCTCATATATGTGAGAGATCTGAAAGTGAACGCAATAAGGAGAAAGATGCCGAAGTCTTATTGGGCATAAAACTCCATGAGCATATCCACATTGAGATGACGAAGAGATGGGTCATCGTTATGTCCCAGCCAAAGCATATACTCAAAGAGGATGGCATCACAGTCCAAGAAAATGCAGTCCACGCATGAAGGATTTTTTCTGCAATTAGCCTCCCAAGTAATGCTACCAACAGTGGCCTTCTCCATGAGGGGCTGAAATAATCCAGAGTCCAGAATCTGAGACTCCACCGTGAAGATATTCTTCTCTTTTCCCACCACAACAATCACTGCATTTCTTCTTCTGTTCCGTTTCTGCGCTGAAGAAGAAGGGGAGAGGGCAATCTCCTCGTACCCAGTAGACCGCTTTCTCTATTTGCTCAGCATTTTCAGCAGATGGGGTTTTTGCATTGTGGGCGTTGGCAGTCTCCAGAGCTTCAACTGATAGAACTAATGAAGAACTTAGACGGGCGAAAAACGCTTGTTGATTCAACGACGATTTTTGCAGAGGAATGGAGGGCTACGAAGAGTAATGTGAGTGAGCGCGCGGGTGACCATTTCCTCCTCAATTCAAATTGGAACCGGCAATCAATTCCAGCTCGTCCCCGATCGGTCAGGGGATGTCAGGCCCTCCAGCTGCGCTAGGATTTTTTTGTCAGGGAATGGCAGGGAATGTCAGGATTGCCAGGGGAGGGTGGCGGAGCTAGGGGATGGTGGTGGAGGGATTGCCGGTGGCCGGAGCCGGACGATTTTCCGGCCGGTAACAGAAAACGAGCCATTCTATAACCTAGGTAGACTACTCCGTGTATGGCAACCAATAGATCTCATGCTATTGGGCCATTAATGTGGCTTGCCATCTCATGCAGCCAGCACCATACCACCATACTCCGCCAGCACCATACCACCATACCCCATCCTCTGGCAATAAATGCAGCTGATTGACCGAGATTTCCGGCTTACCTGTACAGATTTGCGGCGTCTCGGATCGACTCGTATCTACCCGCCGTCTGAAGGATGAATTCCGCCGAATCCCGCGTATTATATAACCACTGGCAGGGCGAACAATATGCATGTTCTGCATCTTGAAAACCTGAAGCTGCGTTCATTCAGCCGAATAGTTTTACAGGTATATTCATTATCCATGGCCGCGCTTTTGATTTGTTTGGGGATTGCTATTACAGGCATGTTCATTTGAAATACTGAAATATTGACTTGAGAGCATTGAGAAACAAAGATTGCTGACTGACTTGTACAGATATTTGAAGTCTCGGCTAATTAGTTAAAATATGTATAAGTTAATTAATACTTGCTAAATATTGACGCGTTCTTTCCTTAGGTAATTTTTTTTGAAGTCTATGGAAAATTAAAATATGGAAGATAACTAATAGTGCTAAATACCGACTTGATCGCATGGGGAACCGTTGGCAGGGCATGTTCTGCATCTTGAAAACCTAAAGTTGCGTTCGTTCAGCCGAATAGTTTTACAGGTATATTCATTATCCATGGCCGCGCTTTTGATTTGTTTGGGGATTGCTATTACAGGCGTGTTCATTTGTTCATGTTTATATATACATAAACAATTATGTATTCCGCGTTATCCAACAGCTTTGATTAGCTGCTTTTTGTCCATATTAGGCTTTTCGTTCAGCGAAATAGTTTTACAGGTATATTCATTATCCATGGCCGCGCTTTTGATTTGTTAGGGGATTGCTAAAGTGTTTCCATAGCTGTTTTTAGTTTATTTTTATGTTTATATGTATTAATAGTTTTTTTTTTTTTATATTAACATAGGATGGTAATGGTTTGTTTAAGATATGAAAATATGTATTAATAGTTTTTATATTAACATTTTATTGCCGTATTTTGTTATATTAGAATATATATATATATATATATATAATATATATATAATATATAATATATTTATAAAACTTAAAGTATTTGATAAATATGTTATTTAATTTTGATATTTATCTCATTTGATTTATAATTTTAAGAATTTGATAAATATGCTATATAGTTTTGATATTTATCTTAATTGATATATTAATTTTATTTTAATTTTTACAATTAAATTTAATAGATCAATATATTGATAATATTGATAAGCATGATTATTAGTAAAGGAGTAAGTAATCCACACATATTGTTCTACTAACCAAAGCATTTTTACTTCATTAGCAATCATAACTTGAACAAACTGAATTTCCCCACAGGGGCCATAAAATAATTTGTTTTTTTATTTTTCACAAGTCACATAACTTAATTAGTAAAGGAGTAAGTGGTCCATAATCCACACATATTGTTCTACTAACCAAAGCATTTTTACTTCATTAGCAATCATAATTTGAACAAACTAAATTTCCCCACAGGGGCCATAAAATAATTTGTTTTTTTTTTTTATTTTTCACAAGTCACATAACTTAATTAGTAAAGGAGTAAGTGGTCCATAATCCACACATATTGTTCTACTAACCAAAGCATTTTTACTTCATTAGCAATCATAACTTGAACAAACTAAATTTCCCCACAGGGGCCATAAAATAATTTATAGTTTAGGTTAGGACTATTGGGGGTAGGCATCAAATACTCTTGTTAACATCTAAATGGAAATTTTGTTATACTAAACTGGAAATAATTCACGTATTTGTCATTGAGATTTTGAAATTTGTTACCAAATGATATAGAACCAGTTATGGTTTATTAAGTTTTATGTCTTAGGAGCCAAATCAATGTTCTTAACATTTATTTATAAGTGGAGAAAGAAATACAACTAACACATTTAAATAAAAGCACACACATATTGAATAAATAAATAATCTACCGAGTTCATCAAATGTACTGACAAAAGTAGGATTCTAATTCTTACAATTAGCCGCAAAGTTTATGTTCGGTTAGAAAAATTCAAAGTAATAAAACTAGTGCAGTCATAAAAATGAGATGGCTAATAAATATTGGTAGATATCAATTTTCAAGGAGACATGCCTTTCTCAATATATATCAAAGTAAAAAGAAATTACTTAAAAAAAAATTAGGCATTTCCCTTCGACCCCTTCCACCTCAACCACTCATCACAAGTTGTACCATGAGACCAAAATGGTGACACCACCTCCACAAAGACATCATATGTCATACATGGTTAGTCTAAATTTGTATGAAATCTATAAGTTGATTAATGACCCAAATATTACCTTTACCAAAGTGGTTTACCTGAAAAGTATAAAATAGTTACCTAAAAATGTGATTGCTAGTCTTAGTGATATGCATTAATCAAGACCATAATATCTACTCAAACCAAATTATTTTCGATGCAATTTTTATAGGTATTTGAAGAATGAAGAAGTGGGAGAGGATTAATGAGTTGGAAGTTGAATACCCAGAGGATATGATTGAATTTTCATCAGAAGATTTAACATGGATAGAGATTAATGGGGACCAAGTTGCAATTATTCCATATTGTCGACTTGATGATTTTATAAGAGGAGAGGAATCGAGTGAACGGGCACCCACTCAATTTCTTCTTGCTTCTCAACGAAGTAAAAAAGCAGAGGATATCAGACAAACATATTTTTCAACATATCTCGAGTACATGATGTGAGTCTTTATATTTTTTTTCAACATATGTATAATTCTTTTCAATATGCATAAATTTTATATCTAATTTGTTGTAAATGTTTTATATATAGTTATTGGTGTGCATATGGTCCGAAGTGCAACTACAAAATTATGAGTGCATCCTCAGATCAAAACAAGAAACACAATCAACATGAAAGTATTAAAGTTGGTTGCCAATGTCACTTCATTGTGCGACAACTTCAACTTAGACCAGATGATGATGTAATAATATATACTGCATGTAGGCATATTGATAAATCCAATGTTGTTTGTCATGGAAAAGATGCAATCGGTAGGCCTATGAGATTCAGTTATGCACCACATTTAACAAGGGATATGCGATCTATTGTCCAACATTTAATCCAAAGAGGTTTTAATGTTACAATGATATGGGATAAGTTCATCTCTGATGTGAAGGATGGATTCGGTGAGTTATACACAGGGACATCTCGAGATACATACATGACAAGACAAGATATATTAAACATTACAATGATACCATAAGGCTAGAGTATGTTAAAGATCAAAGTGATCCAATCAGTGTAGAATGTTGGTATAAGGAACACGCTGAGAGCTTTTTCTTCTACCAGAAACAAGATCTTGTTGAAAACATCCCTTTTATAATAGGCATACAGACAAAGTGGATGCGTTCAATGATGCTAAAATATTCTCACAACAATATAATCTCAATGGATTCAACATTTAGTACAAATAAGTACGGGGTGAGTACAAAATTACCCTAAATCTAATTCATTTATTCAACACCATTTTAATGTTTGTATCTTATATAAATATAATTATGTACTTTGTTTGTAATGTAGTATCAACTTTACACTTTAATGGTCTTCGACAAACATCACAATGGGGTTCCAGTAGCTTGGGTGATATCATCACGCAATACTATAGTTGATATTTGTAAATGGATGTCAACTCTCTTTGCCATTGGGAAGAAAGAGCAACCAGATTGGCATGTTAAAGCCTTCATTACAGATGATGCTAGTGCTGAAATTGAAGCATTGAGGTGATGTGTTTATTCTTTTTATAAGAGACATACAAATATTCTTAATGTATATTCTCTCTAAAAATTATGTTATTCCAGGTCTTCAATCAACTGTACAATATTATTATGTGTGTGGCATGTTCGTCGTGCATGGTTGAAGAATGTTGGAAACAAAGTCCAAGGAAGGGAAAACCAAATCCGAATTTTCCATGCTTTAGGAGAAATCATGCACACATGTGCAGATGATGAATCTGTAAAAAAGGCAGTTGAAAACTTATTTGAAGGATTCAGTGACCATACAAAGTTTCTAGAATATTTTAAAACAACTTGGTTAGCCAACAACAAAATATGTAAGTTTCTTTTAAGTGGCTTTAATGACTCTTTTTTGCATGTCATATGTATAGTTATTAATTCATAACCAATAAATTTCTTTCTACATATATGTGGGCAAAAGCGTACAGAAATTTCCACATTCCAATCAAAATACAAATAATGCAATTGAGTCTTACCATCGGTATATCAAGCAAAGGTACCTAAGTGAGAAAAACAATGCATGCCATAGGCGGGTTGATTGGTTGATTTATGTGTTGTTGACAAAGGTTGTATTATATTACAATCATATGCAACGTTTAAAAGAAGCTAGTTTTGTACGACCCAGAAAAATTGAGGAACAGTTGAATTCATCCAGGTGTAGAGCTAACCAAATCCCAAATGAAGATTGTGTGCCTGATGAAAAGAGTAACAACGATTATTGGGTTCGTAGCCAAAATAACAATACTCGTGATATTTGGTAAAATGTCATATATAAAGATTCCAATCTACACTTTTGTAATTGCAAGTGGGCCTTAAATGGAAACATCTGTAAACATGTATTGAAAGTTGAGATGTTGGCAAGTAACATTAGCTTGGGTGAAAATGTATTCCCTAATGTCACTAATCCTACTACAGAAATTCCTAGAATTTTATTTGATTTGAATGAATCACCTATATTGGGCCCAGAAATCCAAACAGAGCTTCTACCATGCTTTGATTCTCCTCCCATTCTAAATTATCATAATGAAACAAGCAATGATGATTTAGATAATTTCTCATATAATGTTGAAACGACCAATGTACGACCAGATAGTGCATTATTTGAAGATGATGAGATGAAACGTGTTAACTCATCAACTCATGAGAAATTGAGATCCATAATACATACAAATTTGGAACAGACATATGCATTAAATAACTTGGTAGACAAAGTATGTCAAGAATACAACAAAATGATTTTCAATACTATAACTCCATCCAAGATCACTACCAAGAGAAAACATAGTTTCTTGAGCCCAGTCAATAAGAAAAGGTGTTGTGGTCACAAGTTAAATGCAGGGAAAGATAACCTACAATTTGAAAGGGTTGGACGAGTTCGTGCAAAAAAAAAGAGCGTGAATGAACAGCTGGAGTTGTCTTCTCAACGACAAAGAACTGTGGACCACATGCCTGAGTTAGTGCAACATTCTATTATACACAAAAATGGTAAATCTGATGTTATGCATTTTTTCATGTGAAATATGATATACTATCATTTGCAATGCATAGGCATAACTATATGAACTTTTTTTGTTGTTACAGTTGACGGGCCAACTTGTCGACTCCAATTATTTGATGAGCATGTCGATGAAAGAAACTATAGCATTGGGAGCACTTCTCCAATCAGTACTATCCCAATTCCCTCCCCGAGGGTGCTTCCCCCTATTGTACAACCAATGGGGATGTATTGTCGGCCACACACACCACCTTTTTCCTTCATAAATTCTCCCATGCCTATAACCGACTCCCCAAACCCTTCCCAATTCCCACCCCTCCCCTTTAACCATCCGCCCTTCTCATTGTTCCAATCATCCACCCTTAACATTCCAATTTCCCCCCTAGGGTGATCACTCGCCCTAGGGTTATTCCCACTATCGTACAACCAATGGGGATGTATCATCGCCCCAACCCACTACATTTTTCCAATTTTTCTCCCACCATGCCTTTATCCATCACCCCTGAACCATACCTATATCCATCACCAAGTGCTCCACCATCTACCCAGGAAGGGCAGTCTTCTCCATTGTCTTAGATCTTCATGGTGAGAATGAGTAGTTGATCAAAAACTTATCATTAATTAACGAAATTGATTATATGCATTTTGGATTTTACAACTAATTGGTTATTGAATTTTTGCAGCAATATAACTTTGGAAATGCACTTGGGAGTGCCAAGAGTGGCGATGGTGACTTATACACCCAATTTCTAGATCAGTCGTGAGGCGGCATTTCCATAATGTCATTCATGGGCATGAGCTTCCATTATCTATGTTGGGAATGAAGTTCCATTTTGTAGAAAATAAAAATGTATAACTAGACAAATTTGGAATACAAATACATGAATTTGAACTTGTGTGTATGAAAATGTCTTCATTGACTTTTAAATTCATGATGTGGATTTGATGTTATATTCTATCAATGTTACATTAGTTTTGAGGAATGTAGTTAGAATGGATTTATTTGTTTCATTTACAAGTATATTTATATCTTACTCAATGTTGCATGCATGAAAAAACATATCATTACCAAGGAACTTTGCTTAGTTATAATAATAGATGTATCATGTACATGAAGAGAGCATATATATGGATTTAGATTTATTTTAATTTTTTATTTATGAAAAAGAAAACTAAAGTTGAATTTATGAAAAAGAAAAGTACACTATACATGCCATATAAGAAAATCTTCAAAAATAGATAATGATTTGAGCCTTTACCACTTAACTACTAACATTTAAAGATGAAAACTTTATTGATAAGTGGTGTAGTATTATTTAAGTTTTATTATATATACCCAATGACCTATTTCACTATGGAGCTCATGAGAACCTGTTGTAATCTTTGCTATATCATTTTTCTTCTTTGAGCTAGTTAAAATAGAGAAATACTTTTGCTATATACATTTATCTAAATATTTT
>APFE030882051.1:0-12144 GCA_000404065.3 Pinus taeda | reverse complement strand
AAATTCTTATGGTTTAAGTTTTAATATTTATAGTTTGGCGTTGAGGGTTTAGGGTTTAGGGTTCATAGTTTCGGGTCCATAACACCTTAGTACTTATTTTAATCAACACTAAAATAAAAGTTAAAGAACACTTTTAAAAATGTTATAAAATGTCTAGGATTTAGTGTTTAGGATTTGGGGTTTAGGGTTTATGTTTTAGGGTTTGGGTTTTAGGGTTTAGGGTTTAGGGTGTCAGGATGATTAGCCTAGCCTAAATAGTCTAGCCTTACCTAGCCTATCCTTGGCCTAGACTTACTTGGCCTAGACTAGCCTAAATAGTCTAGCCTTACCTAGCTTATCCCACCCCACTGTAGCCTAACCTACACTAAACTAGCCAAACCTAGACCCTAAATCTCAATGTATATTATAAATATACATCATGCATGAAAGTGAAAGAACTTCACATAAAAAAGTAGTAACATAAGTAATGGATTTATTAAGAAAGTTACAAAATACAAATTTATGTTTATTGAAAACATATTTACATAATATAAATTCTATAATAAAAATAATTTTTCAATATACAATAAAAACATATATAAAAATATGGTTCAATTAAGTAGTTAAGTAATAAATTTATAAAAAAGAAAACACTTTAAAACGAAAAAATCACTACTATAAAATTTATATATTATATTATTAAAAAATATAAAAATAAGAAGAATCATATGAAATATATTAATGCTTAGGAAATTATAAAAAGACAATTTACTTTATTGAAACCACACTTTTTTTTTTTAAAAGATAATTTTATATTAAAAACAAATTAATATAAAAAAATATATTTTATATCAATTAAGGAAAAATTAAATTCCCTATTTCTTATTTTAGTAAATAAAACTGTCTAAAAAAATAAATAAATAGTTATTGAAAAAATATGAATTATTGAAATATAAATTTTATAGGTTATTCAAAATATTTTCATCAAAGAAATACTATCATTTACATGTAACAAATTTGGCTCACCTAAATTACTATAAAAACATACAGTGAAGTATGAAATAAATTGAAACCTTGTGTATATATATGATTCTGAAAACAATGGAATTGGAAGTGAAAAAATGCTTATCGATTTTATTTTAAAAATAAAGACTATGACTGTGAAAACAATGAAAGCAATAGCAAAAAGGAAAGTCCATAAGCACATAGGCATGTGGCTTTCAACTTTAAATATTAGGTGTCCTCAAATGGTTTTTGCACTTGTGGAGATGTCAGCGATAAATAAATATGAATACGAGTAAACTCGCTGTTTATCAAATCATGATAGTGATTCATTCGAAATTCAAAGGGAGTGCTGAGCTTGCCTTGCACCGGGAACGCCATCCTCTGCTTCTTGACAGAAATGTCGCCTAATTTCTGGGTTTATTTGATCCTTCGTCTATCATCCTTTGTTTTGGCAACGGAGCCCGTGGGTCACTCCAGAAGAGGTCCAGTAGGCATATCGTCAAAGAAACAGAAGTCAATATCAGTTGGAGTTTCGTTGGCCTTGGACGGGGACCTAAAAGATGCCACAGACTTGCTGGCTTTCACAATGGGATGGATATGGCTAGCTTTCAATTTATATCTCAGCGTTTTCCTTAATGGAATTGCAAAGTTTCCTGCATATTCTCTAAAAGCAATTATGGTTGACAAGTTCGAGAGGGCGATGCTCATCTTCTTGGATACGCATGATACGCTTTCTTCGGAACGAAGAGGCTATACAAGGCGGAGGGAGTGGAGAAAGAGAGAAAACCTATGCCGAAGGAATAGGAGTCGAAGGCCGACGTGCCTACTAGAGCAGGGGTGGCTTGAAGCGAGGATGTATAAGTTACTGACATTCTTACTGAAGCGGGGGTGGCCAAAGGAATACAAGCTACACATGTGCTTTCTTCAATAAATCGAGGAATTAGGCGACATTGCCGTCAGAACGAAGAGGCAATACAAGCCGGAGGGAGTGGAGATGAGAGCTACCCTATTGCAACATGCATACTGGACCTCTTCGGGAGGGACCCACGGGCTCCGTCCACAAAACAAATGATGATAAATCTACGCCACTGCATGCTATCCCCGTACGGAGTATCAAATAAACCTAGAAATTAGTCGACATTGCCATGAAGAAGCCGAGGATGGCGTTGCCGGCACAAGCCAAGCTCAGCGATTCATGATAGTGATTCATTCGAAATTGTATGAAGAGAGCCAGTAAAATTACAAGCATATGCAGATCAGTAACTCGATAATACAGATGGGTTTAGATCTAAAGCAGATCCATAAATTTCGTAAGCTCTTATGGATTCATTGATATAGTCTGATGGATTCATTGAAATAGAGGCACATTAAACCTCCAAAAATTAAAGAAATGTTAATTAAATAAAAAAAAAATATGCCCAGGTTAATTCGGAAGGAGAGGCAGATGGGTTAAGCTAACAATAAAACTAATACAGAGTATTAATTTACACAATAGATGAATTAAATGACTAGAAAGCCATAGTAAATTCCTGAGTAATCCAAAAATAAATTACTTTAAACCAACAGATAGATACATGGAGCTGAGCAAAACTAGTCGCATTCAACGTAACCTATTGAAAGAGAAGCTAGATCCATACATACCAGTAACTTTATTTCATTTTGTGAATCCTGTAGCCATGAGCATTTCCTTACTTCTTCCATTATGTTCTCCCAACATATGATTGTCTGCGTCTAAAATATTTGCAATGAAAAGGTTATACACTAAAAGAAATCAAAGGCTTCTCAGAAAATCAAAGGGCAAAAGGACAAGTGATCATTAACCATTGAACTTTTCCACCAAAAACCCACGCTACCTATAATAGTATGCCCAACAAAACATAGATGGAGGAAGAGGTTAAACTTGCTAAACTATTTCCAAAGAAATCAAGGGTTTTTCAGAAAATGGAAGGGAAAAAAAAGAAGTGATCATCCATCATCGAACTTCTCCACTGGACGATCTGGTTGCCATTGCCCGTTGCCTCCGATCATGAAGAGATTAAAATTGCTGAACTATTTCCGAAGAAATCAACGGCTTCTCAGAAAATGAAAGGGAAAAAAGAGAAGTGGTCATTAACCATTGAACTTATCCACCGAAATGGATTGATCTGGTTGCCTGCGATCTGCTCCACCCAGGAAGAGTTAACGTTATAAATAATCTAAACAAGAAATAGATGGAGGAAGAGGGGAAGAGGTTAGGTTATAAATCATGTAAGATTTGATATATATATTCTTCTGCGTCCTTTAAACGGATATCGGATTAAATTACTCGCATCTAAAACTACATCTAAAACCAGATAGCAACCATTAACTTCTTGCATGCTTTTCTGTCAACTTGATACTATTGCAACGGTTCACTTTATCTATGATTTTTTTACCAGTTTAAATGTACTTATATTTCTTTTCTAAATGTGCCTATTCGTCAGTTATAGAGTTTCATTTTTTTCTAAATTTGTTTTGAATTTAATGATCTTTTAATCTTTGTTTTAGAACAAAAACACATGATTTATCACTAATTTTTTATGATCTTTTAATTCTTTCTTTAAAAAAAATATATAATTTATCACTAATTTATTCATATTTGTTTTTAAATTTAATTGTATCATTTTATATTAATTTGTTTTCTTTTACAAATAAGTTAAATAACTAATTTTATTTTTATGTATTTAATTATTTTTATTGATTTTTTAAAAACAAATATGATTTAATATCTATTAACTCTGAATTTCCTTAATTATTTTTAAATTTAATTATATTTTCTCATTTTATTTAGTGTTTATTTTTTTCAATATTTAGTACAATACTATATCTTACAAATTTTATTAGATATAATTATTTATTTATTTATTAAAGATGAAGTTATATTCAATTATATATGTTTATATTTTTCTCAAATCATATAGTATTAAGTACATCTACATATAACATGCAAAATTTAGTTTAAAATATATAATGAGCTGCTAATATAATAGTGCTTGAGCGTACATTTTTGTTTTATTTTTTTTACTTTTAAAGTTTTAAAATTGTGAGATATATTTAACATCATGAAAATGCAAATGTATATATATATATTATATATGATTAGTGTGTGTGATATAATATATATATAAAAATCTGGCATTTCATGATTTATTTTTCTTCCAAATCATATGATAAGATTTAGTTTTATATATATGGTGGGCTCCTTAATATAGTAGTGTATAGGTGTTACCTTTCTATTTTTATTTTATTTACTTATAATGTTTAAAAATTTGGAAATATTAACAACATGGAAATGCAAATGTTTGCCATATTTATATAAGGTTTGGATGCATTTATATTTTTTATTCTTGTATGGGATATCTATTTTTCTTTTGCAATTTTTTGTTTTCTATTTTTGGTAAGATATGCATTGCTTTTGTTTAAATGAATTTATAATAAAATCTCATAACTAATTAGTTATAAATACTTATTTTCTTATATAATTTTAGGGTACCTATTATTGTACTGCCATTGTCACCTGCAACAAAGATTTATAGATTTTATTGGAAATATATCATAGTATTTTAAATTTTTCTTTTATGAGTGTGAAATTTAATGTATTTCCTAAAATATATTTATTAGTTTATCATTAAGAATCTAAAATCTTATTTTGATATCGCTATATCATTCTCTTCCAAATCATATGGAATGTCTCTCCCATATT
This sequence comes from Pinus taeda, assembly GCA_000404065.3. Taxonomy (NCBI): domain Eukaryota; kingdom Viridiplantae; phylum Streptophyta; class Pinopsida; order Pinales; family Pinaceae; genus Pinus; species Pinus taeda. Next base: position 7,439 of record APFE030882051.1, on the reverse strand, counting down.
TCATATTCATTCTATGGGGGTTTTCGCTGAATATTGCGGTTAGTGAATCATTAACATATTTATTGCGGTTTCAGTATACTTTTGATTGTACCTTTAAATTACATTGATAAAGAGAGAAACAAGTATGTATTCATGTTTTTCATAATTTTAATAGAAACATATTTCATAGAGTAAACATATTAGTGAAAGTTCTTGAAATCAAACTCAACATCACATTAGAGTTCAACAAAAGCCCTCAAAATTTAACTTATCATTGATTAAACAAAACCAAAAAAATGAAAAGATCAAATATTAAAAAAATTATATTACAAATATATATTTATTCACATTAATATAAATATTAGTGATTAATAAACAAATATGGAAAAAAATAATTTACAAGTTTAAAACACATATAATTAAATTTGTGAAAACATATTTATTCTTTCTTAATTTTATTATGTTTATAGGTGTGTATATCTTTTAATAGGAATTCTAGAATTTTAATTTAATAATCAATGACTAAGAGATTAATCCTATGATTCTTTTAATATTAGCAGTGAATAAAGAGTTGAGATTTAATTAAAAAATGTAGTTCTCACAGTTTTTCATTTTGAATTTAATTAAAAGGCTTGTTGCAAAATTAAATTAAAATATAATATATCTAAAATATTTTTTACTATAAAATAGTTTATGGCTTTTATTATAACTAGTAAAGTCATGTAGTCAAATGCTTGATAAATATCTATAAAAGTTAATGTGTGATAACAATCAAAACTCTAAACCCATTATACAAGAGGCATTCCGAGATTGAAAAAATCATAAAAGTCAACTAAATTATCGATTTATTATCATTATAAACATACTTAATATATGAGTTATATAACATTAAACAATATGTTTATCCATGTATATCCTCTCCCACTTCTTGTGTATACTCTTAAATTGTGAATAACTCTTCCTACAAATTCATGTGCTAATACCATAGCACATTCCCAATGTGACATGTATTTATATGAAATTTTCTTAAATTAATTAATTTGAGATAAATTAATTAAAAGATCATACCTAAATTGAAAACAAATGGCTTGATCATATATCATTACTACTAGTGATATTCCAACATATTCCATGGAAGATAAATGTCCATCACCAACATAATAATTAGGCTATTAGTATAGAAGATCTACTTTGTCTATTAGCATACCAATAAGCATATATATTCTAGAATTTATTTTCAATTTAGTGAAAAAAAAATTGAAATTTAATTAATATATGCTATAGAAGCCACATAAATAAAATCAATGGTAAGTGCATATTGGCATTAGTTGATTATAATTATCAAAATGGGAAACCCATGATAACTCTCTCTGACTTATAATCCTATCGGGTCCATCTTTGGTCGCTATCACAAGACCACCCTCCATCTCCGTGATCTTTGATCCATCCCTCATTCCATCCATTTTTCCCCCGCTCTCTCTCACTCTCTCTAACTCTTTATCTATCTCAATTGTGCTCTCTCTCACAGTATCTCTCAATCTCTCTTTGTGATTCTTACTATGTGTCTCCCTCACTCTCTCTATGATATTGAATCATTATCTATCTCTATCTCTCTCTCAGTCTCTCACCGTCTCATTCTTTATCTTAGTTTCTCTCTTCATGAATTTATTTTGAAGGAGATACACTTGATTCACCTTTACCTTCACTATGTTAAGCCACTTTAAGTATATATAAGTTATATTTAATGTGCTAAATATTAAATTCTATGTGCATTTTGACTTTTTAAGAATTATAATCTCTTTATCTTACACTGTACTAGGATGCATAGTTTTTAGAATTCATTGTGCTAAAGATCATGGTGCACTATGGTTTACCAATTTTTATCGTTAGTATGTTAAGGATTATAAAGTTATCAATGTCATTTTTTGTCAATGTTAATAGTGGTTAGAGGTTGCATTGTGGAAGGGTTTGTAATTCTCTCAAAGTACTAGTGATCGCAATAAATTAGGGGTTATATGGGTTCTGAGCATTTCATAATGACTTTTGTTTTTTGTTTCATATTTATTTGTTATTTTTGTGTTTATAGTGGTTAATGTTTCTTAAAGAAGAGTTGGATTTAGTTGGAGTTAATATATGTTCAAGAATGTAATATTTTTTTGTAAATTTATTGTTATTTTTGCTTTTAAAGTTTCATATATTAATAATGTTTTTTAAACTTAACATATTGTTGATGGCTTTGTTATTTTTTTTTTTTCATTTTCCTCATTGTTGTAATAGTGGAAGTATGGATAATTTTTAAGTAATCCCTACAAGACTTTAACTAAGGTTTTTCAACGGGTTGGGTAGTTATTTTTTTATATAATGTATCGTTCGGAGTTTTCTAGTCTAAGAATTTTCGATGTGTGCTGTATTTGTATCGGACAAAAAAGTGGCATATTCCATTCTCGACAATGGCCGATGCGTTTGTTACCGGTTAAATTTTCTATTCTCTGACAAAATCAACATATTGCGCTCTGGTATGGTCACGTGTTTGAACAAAATCACGTTGGTCAAGTTCGTTATATTTTCCAGGAATATAGGCGTTCAATGAAGTGTCGAGGTCCATCACCACCGAATTCTAATTTTATTTATATGGTATGGTTTGAGCGATGGTCAAGTTTGTTATATTTTTTGGGAATATAGGCGTTCAATTAAGTGTGGAGGTCAATCACCATCGAATTTTAATTTTATTTATATGGTATGATTTTAAGAAGATTTTTACAATTTTTGAGTTCATGAACATTAATGACAAGTTAATTTTAATTTTATTTATATGGTATGATTTTAGGCTATTGAATTTTATGTATATATTATTTTTTTTTTCTAATTTAATTGCAAATGTTACAGGTTTAACTATATGTTCATTTCTTGGTAACGTGTTCATATTATGCTATATTGTAGGAGCCTTCTAGTGTTGATTTCTTAGATAAGTTTAATGGAGAAAAGAAGAGAGACAAGACTTCAATATCATGAAAACCGTTCGACATAACAAATTTCAACTACAAGTATGGATAGCTTCCCTTCACCTTGAAAGTTTCCCAACAATGGCACCATGAATTTGTGATGAATCTGCCATGTCGACTAAATTTAATAGTTTATGAGTAATAATTTTCACAAACATTTTTAATAATGGAAACACTTTGCCATATTTCTCATAAACTTGCTCAGTATATCATATTTCCCATCAAATTGACCAGTATTTCCTTGTTTAATTAGTTTTAAAAATGTTTTAAGTATCTTTATCTAATTAAATTTTTTATTGGTTTCATGTTAGTTTAATTAATCCATCAGATTTAACACATTTAACAGACTTATCTTTGCTTCTGGAATTAAAAGTTGTTTTTATTTCCATCAACTTAATTGGACAAATCTTTTTGCATTTGCCTTATAACAGAGTGTATAAATCTTTTTGTACAAATAAACTCACCCAACTACACTTACCTACGACAAGATCTGTCCATAATACTCAAGTTAAATCGTTGTACGTGATTCGACATGTAAGAAGGACCTATAATCTCTCATGCATAGAAAGATGAAGCACCTGTAACAACGGTTCTCTCCTTGGAAGGGCATCTTCTCCGCATAATTCCTTCTTGTGATAGATAACATTTATGAATAATTCCTTCCGCAACTATGCTACGGATAATTATTTTTGCACATGTTTGCACATTTGAAACACTGAGCATTAGTTTCAAAATGTTGTTTATACTGTGAGTGGCCATTATACTTTTATTCCTGCATTTCAAATTCTGAGCAATTTTTTATTAACATCCGTCTCTTGACACACAATCAGAGTTAGTCCTCACCCATCTTTAGGAAATTAAATTTTCTTGGGAGATATTACACAAATAACAACAAAAATTGATCAATTAGTTCAAACGGAGCACAACAGGTGCGTTTGTCTTAATGCACGTTAACAACGAAGGCATTGAAGACAATGACCAACTAGCATACGAGGATATTACTGTTGTTTTTGTGATTTTCTCTTTCGGCCACCCTAACGAGGAAGCTATTTGCAATTACATTTGAGACCACATCAAACCACAGGACATGCGAGAGTATAATAGAATTAGTAATATAGAATATGTCTGGTGGTGTTCCATCGTACTTACGTTTTCTGAAGTTTTTTCCTTTTGTTGTTAAGTTAGTTATATTTGGGGCCTCCAGAATTTACGTGTATGATCAATGGAGTTTTTTCTGCGAGATTATAATAGTATTAGTAATATAGAATATGTGTGGTGGTGTTCCATCGTACTTACGTTTTCTGAAGTTTTTTCCTTCTGTTTCTACGTTAATTATATTTGGGTCTCCAGAATTTACGTCTACGAGGAGTGGAGGTTTTCCTAAATTTTTTTCTATTTGAATGTTGGTTTCTTAAATTTATGTCTATGATTGTGTTTTTGGTTTATTTTATTTTTCAAAGCTTTTATACCCTTAATATATTTTGATTTATTTTATTTTTAAAATGATTTTATATAATTAATATATTAACTTAAGATAGTTCTCGACATTACTAATAAACATTGAGTTCTCTTAATGCTAGCTCAACAAATCTTGATATCAATTATATAAATTTTATTACTTAAATTGTTGTTTTGTATAATTAATTATTTATATTACATTATTGTTTGTTGGATTAATATTTATGCATTGATATGTGAATTATCATTTAAAAGAAATATGAAGTACTATAAGTACTATAAATAAAGAGAATGCAATTATATGTAATTATTTTTCCTTTTTATGTTTTTCTATGAGGGTGAGGAGGAGCACGAGAGGATGAGGTGGTAGAGGAGGAAACAGAAAAAGGTTGAGGTTGAAGGAAGGGAGGTTGGGGAGGAGGAGGAGCTAGAGGCAGGGGCGAGGAGAGGTTGCGTGGAGGTGGAGGTTGCAGGGAGGAGGCGGAGGGGAAAGAGACAGAGGAGGATGCACAAGAGGCAAGGGAAGACGAGTTAGTGTGAGGAGGAGGTTAGTTGAAGGAGGTGTAGGGGTAAGAGACAGAGGATGAGGCAAAAGAGGCGGGGGAATAGGGGGAAGGGGAGGATGGACAGGCAGTGGGAGAGGAGGGGGAAGAGGAGGACGAAGGGGTGGAATGGGAGGATGTGGAGGCATTGGGGAAGAGGGATGAGGTGGGTGGAGAGGAGGAGGTGGAGGTGGGTGGGGGGATGAGGTGTCTCAGAAGGGAGAGGGGGTGGGGATGACGTGCAGGATCTTGAGACAAGGGTGTGGAGGTAGAGGGAGGTGGAATAGGGTAACGAGTAGTAGGGTGGGTTGTTGAGGAGGAGGGGGTGAAGGGGAGGCATTGTGGAGAAGGAGGAGGAGGAGGCATGGGGGGAGAGGTAGGGAAGGAGGCAGAGGGGTTGGAGGTGGAGGAGTGGTTGGAGGGGTGGAGAAGGAGGGTCCTGGGGAGGAGGTCGAGGAGGGTAAGATAGAGTGCAAGGGGCTAGTGAGGAGGATGGGGTGGGGGAGGCATAGGAGGAGGGGGCTGCTGCATTCGGAGGAGGATGAGGAGGAGGAGGATGTGGGGAGAAGGGGGTGAGGAGGGGGAGGAGGAGGAGGGCCAGGTAGGTGGAGGTGGAAAAGGAGCAGGGAGAAGAGGAGGGGGAAGAGGAAGAATAAGGAGAGGGGGAAGAGGTAGAGGAGGGTGGGGGAGGAGGAGGTGCAGGAGGTGGAGGAGGGGCGGGGCGGAAAGAGAGGAGGGGGAAGAGGCAAAGACGAAAGAGCTGGAGGGGGAGTCAGTGCAGGGGGAGGAGTGGGAGGTAGCGATGGAGGAGGAGGGTGAGGTGGTTGCAATGGAGGTGGCGGTGGAGGGGCAGGAGGAGGAGGGGAAGGGGGAGGAGGGGGAGGAGGTAGTTGAGGAGGAGGAGAAAGAGGAGGGGAAATAGTTGGAAGAGGCTTTGGGGGAAGAGGTGGAGGAAGGGAAGTGAGGAGGAGGGAGAGGATGGGGAGGAAGAGGAGGTGGGCAAGGAGGATTAGGCAAAGGCGATACGAGAGTAAGGGGGAGAGAAATAGGAGTAGGAGTTGTAGTTTGAGGAGGTGACGAGGGAAGAGGGGCAAGAGGTGTAGGGGCAGGTGTGAGAGGAGCATGGGAGGTAGACGTAGGGGACGGGGAAGGAACGGGTGAAGGGGGAAGGGGGGCAGTAGGACGATGAGGGGGTTGAGGAGGAGGTGGAGGGTGGTGGGTGTGGGGCGCAGAGGACAAGGAGCAAGGAGAGAAGGAAGTGGAAGAGGCCAAAGACACATTAGGGGAAGGTGAAAAGGAAGGAGGGGGGAGGAGGAGGCGAGGGAGGACAAGGAGGGGGAGGTAGCAAGAGAGGAGGGGGAAGAGGTGGAGAAGAAGGGGGAAGGACGAGGTGGTGGTGGAGTAGGTTGAGGGGGAAGAGCGGTAGTGAGATGGGGAGGAGTGGGAGGAAGCAGTGGGATAGGGAGAGGAGGAGGCGGTGGAGCCGTGTAGGAGGCGGAGGCAGAGGGGTGGGAGGAATGGGAGGTAGAGGGGTTGGAGGAGGAGGAGGAGGAGGGGTAGCGGGAGGAGGTACGTGAGGAGGAGGAAAAGGAGAAGGGGGAATAAGTGGAAGAGGTCGAGGGGAAAGAGGTGGATGAGGGACAGGGAAAAGGGGCGGGCAGGATGAGGAGGTCAAGAAGGTAGGGGAGGAGGACAGGGAGGATGGGGAGGCGGAGGTGGTGGGGAAGGAGGTAGGGTAGAAAAGAGGATGGGAAGCTAGGGCAGGGAGGGAGAAAGAGGCATGGGACGGTGCAAAGGAGGCGGAGGGAAAGCAGGCTCTTTTCCTCCTCTTCGCCACTCTCTCTTTTTCCTTCCTATTGGTTTTGTAGAATTCCTTCATTCTAGTTCTTTAGAAATCTCCCCTCCACCTCATAGCCTTATCTCCATTCCTTTTTATTCTAATATAGGCACCCCACCAATATCATTGAAACGTCCTCCCTTGACCACAACCTCCCCCCTCCCCATAGGAGACCACTAATTCCCTCAAGCTCGACCCTTGATCTATTAGTATAAATTGAAATAAATCCTCTACGAAATAAAAGAAGGGCCAATTGTGCTTCCTTTTGGGTGACAGGATTGAGATGGATGAAGTTGTTAAAATATATGAGTTTTCATGGCTAGGTTGCTCATTTTTTTTCCAGTAAGTTTGAAGAGGTTCATTGGGATATGAATAAGGTTCAGAGTATTGACTCTTCCCCTTTCGTGCTTAAGCATTAGACCCCTCTTTTCTATCCCACGTAGAGGGAAACTAGACAATACCCCTCTTTGTGTTTGACTTCTTGAACTAAAAGTACAATTCAGGTCATAATAACCTCTCAGGGAAATTGGAAACAAGGTAGGAGAATGTTTGGAGGCAAACCTCAACTTCAAAGAATCTGCAGAGATGAAGGTGGCCAAAATGTTTGGTGAAAATATATGA
>APFE030882039.1:261462-275809 GCA_000404065.3 Pinus taeda | reverse complement strand
GTTTGCATTTTCTTTCCTCGGGGCATCAGTTACCGATAATAATGCTCTACTATGCCCTTTGAATTCCTTCAAAATAAGATTCAAACCAATCTTAAACAAAAATTTAAAAGAATCTACACACCTTTTTTCACTTTGTAGGAGCTCGATATTGCCTCTGATGTATCTCTATACATTCAAATCATCCAGTTCTGACATTGTGACCTGCAGTAGCCCTCTATGTCCTCTTTCCAATGCCACCAGTCTTATCCAAATTGGATTCTCCAAGGAAGGGTTATGCGAAATCTCCCATAGTGACATGATTATAGACTAGTTCAGTAGAGGGAACTTGTACGACGTACCACGAGTCACTGTTTCAACCTTTGGCTCTGAAAAATATACACAAGAAACTACAGTCTGTCCTCTTTCTATACCTTCTTACTAAATTTCGATCTAATGCTCAGAGAGAAATTTATGACGATTTTCCCTAGGTCACCTGTTTGGAATGTAATTCAGGAGTTTGCAAAAAAACCAACTTCATCAGATCATATCTCCGCTAATATAACGTGCAAAGCTCTGAAATTTCAGACCTGAGCTTTAGCGCGATGTCTTCTACAATGGGTTGTTTTTTTAGCTTCTGAAACGTCACAGAAAAAAATCTATAGCAAAAATGCCAAGATGACTTGTTTGGAGCAGCGAAACCCTAGAATCCAAAGCTCTGATACCAAATGTTATGAAACAAGCTCAAGAAAAATATAGAAAAGATAGATCAATGCCTTAAAATTCAACCTCTTCGAGGGGGAAACCTCCTTTGCATTACATAAATGAACAATTCTTGGATGATACAAACGACAAAACCTCCTTTCTATATATAGGAGTCTAAGGAGTCACAATATAACCCAGCCGACCTAACAATAATAATATAAAGCCACAAAAATAACAATAGAGGGATTCTATGGGGCATAGTAATAACAATATGGGGATAATAGGGGCACAACAATATTAATAAGGGGTACAATTACAATAGTAATGGGGTAATCACTTGTATTATAGGGACCCAATAGGTGTTCTTTTAGAAGTAAGCTCAGATTGTATTGAACTTTGTAAATGTCTGTCAATTGAGGAACTGACAGCTTCAAATTGTAACTCTTCAATAAATACTAGGTCTAGAACTAAGCGGGGCAATTCAGAGTCAAAAAATGTTACAAACAAAGAGGTCTCAAATTGCTCATTAAAGGGTTCGTCCTCAAGGTAAATCCACCTAACAGAGCAGGATATTGATCTGTAGATGGGCCGAGAACTAGCAACACTTTCTTGGCTTTTATGTCTCCTAAGAATTATGGGATCAGATTGGGGTTCTCAAACACAGGTGGTGGATTTGGATCAGGATTTGACCTAGTGTAACAAGTTCTTTCTAAAGCCAGATTTCTTGGTTTTGATTTTCTAAATTAATACCAACAACAACTTCTATGATTTCCTTAAGATGTTTCAGATTTGAAATTTAAACATTCCTAAAGATTTGTTTAACTGAGGAACTGGTTCATGTTCATTTCATAAACTAGACTAGAGATAGACTGAAGCAGCATTCATCTACTTATGCTCTTGCAGAGAAAGAACAGTTCGAAGGTTACCTAGCTAACTTCAGGCTTCGTCTGTAGTTTATAAGATAAACAACAATAACAACGAATTTTTGTTCCCCAGTATGGTCGCCACTATCTTATCACTCAGATTTTCTTGGAAGTTGTAAGAAGAGGAAAAGCTTCCGAGGTAACCACAAACCAACTTTTAGATACAGAATCTAGCCAATCTGTCTCCAGAGAGGGCTCTCTCTTTAAGGTTTAGCTTTATTTTGGAAGATATTAGGCTAGTTATGAAAGCTTTGGGATTTGGATTAAATTTGGTGGTGAAATTCAATAGCAAAGGGTTGGAACTGAGTATTTAGGCCATTGGGCTAATGGAGTCAAGAGAAATGGCTCAATTGGATTTGGTTTCTTAACAAAGGATGGCTTCACAAGGCAAGATAGCTAAAACAGGGATCAAATGATAACTTGATAGGATGGGATGGGCTTAAAAGGGATGAAGGGGGATTAAGAATCCTTCAACATGTTTTAAGATAAAAGAACTTGGATGATCACCAGTAAAGAGCAATTAAGAATTCTTTAATCAATGATCAAAATGAGTAAACTAGAAAACTGGAGCAATTAAGAATTCATTGTTTATGCTAGTTTAGAAGAAAACATCAAGAATACTAACGATTGAAAGCAGGTTCCACTGAAGCATTTTCTGAATTAAGATTTCTCGTTTAAGTATTTGGATATGAAACATAATTGAAATATTTAAACAAAAGAACAATAACACATGAGTTATAAAATACTTATTTGTCTAATGTACTGCACATGAATCCTATGAAAAGTTCTTTGTATTAATTATTCATCCAGCCAGCCATGCAAGATTTTTCCAACAACACTTTATTCCAAAATAATTAGTTTTATAGCAATGTCTAAGAATCCACCCTCAATACTCTATATGAGGGAGTATTTATACAAAAATTATAAAATAAAATATCTCATAACAAAGTGAGATATATTCTAGGATGATTAACCATATGTTACATGGAAATAGGACAAGATGGTCTCATAGATAACAGATAGAGGCAAACGGATGGTTTGTTGTCCCTATTCTTGAGAGTTTGCTGAAGTTAGGCCCTATGATTTGGCATCTTGTTGTCTTTGATGTAATTTTGTGCTGGCTGCCCTGCTTTTCATCTTCTTACTGATACAATTTATCCTGCTCTGATACTCTTTACATGTTTGCTCTCTTTGTATCCTCTTTACCATCATTGACTATAGTAAATAACCAAAATTTACCTTTTACCAAGGATAAACTACAAAATTTCTAGCATTTCTTCCCACCATTTTGGCTGTGGTATTCTGGTTTTTTGATGTTTTCTAAGGGTTTCATCAGTGTTGGTATACTTGAAAAAGGTAGGCTGAATTGAAAACAAGTGCTTTATTTCATGTTTGACATAGAATAGGATCTCTAGGCTGTCATAGAGAACTCTGCCTGTAGGCAGTGCTTTTGATCCTGATGCACTTGTTGATGAACTTGCCTGATTGCCTGCATATTGATTCAATTTGTCCACATAATCTATATGCCTCATTAATTTGTCATTAATAACTAAAGGACTAAGTAGCCCTTTGCTCTGCAAAATACCAAATTTCTCCATAAAAGCATTAATTTCTTGCTACATGTCATGGCATCTTCTTTCTAAATTTTGCATCAGAGTCCTTTTAGTTAATACCCTTTTGATTTCTAGAATGGTCCCTGTTCTGTCTTCAATGCCCAGTTCTTCAAGCTGGTACTTATTCTTGTTATTCAAAAAATTTATGAGTCTGGAGGCTTCCTTAGGCATCTTTCGTAATTCTGCTCTTGTCCTTTGAATCTCTTCTCAGGCTGCCTTTACCAAATCAATCTGCTAAAAAATTATTTGGATTGATGGCTAAACATCATTTATTGACTGAGTGATGTTGGTCCATAGAATCTTCTTAATATCTGCCAAGGGCTTGTCAAATGTAAGGTCTTTTTCTAATGATTTTACCTTGTTTTCTAATCCTTTAATTTCCCTTGTCTTTTCTGCAACATTTATCTTTGAAAGATCATATCTCTATTCTAGGGTAACATATTTCTCTTTTTCCTTTTTCAACTCTAAAACTTGGAGCTTCATCTCCTCCATTGATCTAATCAATTCCTTTGTGCTCAAATTTGAAGTATTTTCCTGTATTGTTCCTGCTGTTCCTATTGTACCTGTGACCACCTTTGTTGTGGCTACTATAATGTTTGGTGCCAAAGTTGTTCCAAGGGTGAAGGGACTATAGTTGAGACTACTGGTATCACATTGGGAGGCTAAAAGGTAGACTCTCCCTACTTGTCCTTCAAAGATTTTTCTAATTCTTGCTCTGTCTCATTCATTCATTCATTAAGTTTTAAGAGTAAATCCATCAGCTCTTCTTCAAACTTTTGCATTATGATCTCAGCAATCTGTGGATGTCTTAAAGGAGGCAATTTTAGCTACTTTTTTAAGGCAGCTATGTCTTCATCTTTCTTTTTGATTAAGGCTTCTGCAGCCTTCACATCTTTCGGATCATGACCCAACCCAATGGTCAATTCTTCTAAAGATTTCATTCTGTTGTCTTTAGCCTGTGAGAAAGCTTTCTCTAATTGTAATTGGGCAGTTGTATTATTCAAGGAATCTCCTAGTCTTTGGGCCATCATGGCCCTACCTGTCAATGTAGAGTAGATCATCTCCCCTGTCTGTTTATGCAATTCAATTTGGTCCAAAGGATTAATGTCCTTTGCCATGACCTCAAAATTGGTTCTAAGATAGTCTGTTGTTGATTGAGGTTGTTGCACTTTAGGTTTGAAATAACTCATTATCATTTTTCCTTGTTTGATGTCATAGGCTAACATCAATCTATTTTGATTAATGGGAGCAATTTTCAGATATTGATTGTAAACCTGGATCCTCAATGGATCATTTCTGGCTTTTATTTCTATAAACTTCTTTTTGATATCTGGAGTATACTTTCCTGGTGGCCTGAAAGATGATACCTATGCATTTTATTCTCTCTCTAACTCCTGTCTCTATGAGCTAATAGATGTCCCACCTACTAGGAAAGTTTGATGACTATCTACCCCTTATTTCCTTTGACTATCAGTAGTCTCTTCGAAAAATTCCTCCTCTGAAAGAGGATTTAACCTATGCCTTTTAGCATCAGGTTTTTCTAAGGGTCCACTGGCAGGGGTAGCTGCTTCCCTGTCTCTCTTTTTATTCTTTTCCTCATTCAGAGAGGTCTGCAAGATTGGAGGTTCTCCCACATTGGCTTGAGTTGGAGGAGTGTGAATTTGGGCCTGTTCCTTAGAAGTTTCAGGCTGTTTAGACATTATAGATTGCTCTGTTGCTTGAGTGCTGGTCTCTTGTCCCTTTCCCTTGGATGTTCCTGTAACTGGTGTGATGGTATCCTATGAGTTCTGTTAAGAGGTTTCAACGGTAAAGGCACCAATCCCTAACTTTTGAGAAGACTCAAATCGTACCCGCCCAAAAAAATCCAAGTGAAGTGTTTTATCAAGGTCTCTCATAACATTTTCTATATTGACCTGTTCACTATCAGTTTCTACTAAGGTTCCTTCTCTCCATTCAACCATATTGGCAAATTGTTCAATCTCTGGAATTCTATGGTGTATATATGGTGATAGTCTGTTCTTAATTCTTCTATCACAGATAAAGCTATTAGGGTCATATGGCCTCCAACCAAAACCTTTGTGCAACTTAAGATGATTTTCTAGAATTTTCTCTACTTCTCTCCAAGATTCCCTATCGTTGCAGACAAAAGGGCCTAACTGATTTTTGATTCTAAGTTGAGCTTTCTTTTTGGCTTTATGAAAATGGACCAAGTCTGAATGTATCATTTGTCTGAAATATTCCAATGCAAATAGTCTCATTGGAACATATTTTGGTAACTTGAAAGAGCAGAGCTCACACCCATATATCCTGATTTCCGTATGGTTCTTGTATAGGTACCAATCACCTATTCTGTACTACTTGGAGAGCTATAAGATTCTCTTAATGTCACCACTGATTCTGGAAGGGAAAATCCCTGTCAATAAGGTGGTTGCTGGATGAATAAATTGATCAATGAACTCATTGTATGAGTAAGGGGAATCTAAGGATGCATGGAAGATGGGACTCCAAAAGATGATAGACCTTGGATTACCTTTGGTATCAAGTTTCATGACAGGGAAAGCGAAATTTTCTGACTAATAATACAACATGAGATGATATATGAAGGCGGTATACTTGAAAACTCCTTCATTGTAAAGTCTCAAGAACTAGTCATGAATCTTATTAGTAATATAGGAGGCATAATCATACTTAACAACAGGGGGCTATCCAGGAGTAAAAATTGACAACAACACTAGGGTTACCTCATCAACAAACTCACTAATGTTGAATCCCATAATTAAAGATATCATATCAACAATAAGTCTTCCTATATCTGTGAAGAAACTTTGCAGATAAGGAGGTGGGCCCTTGGGCTGATGTTTCTATCACATGAAAGTCTGACAAATGTGATTCAGTTCTGACTAGGACAATTGAGTTGATTTCTCAAGTAAATATCCAATGGAAATGGGAGTGAGAGCTTGAATGGAGTGGAATTGCAACATTTCATTGATGGATTGAGCAGTTATTGGGAAGAGGATTGTTTGGCTTGGAGACATAATTACTCTATATTTAGGGTCATAATTGGCTTGGCATTGATGAATTATATCAGGGAAAACATGGACTAAGGGGAGAAAATACATGGGAAGGTTAGATTCCCACAGTCTTAGGATATCAAAGCCATTCAAGTAGTTGTCTCTACTTTGGAAAAAGACTTTGAGGTGATTTTTATCAGTGGCTGTCTTTTATCTGGAAGTCTTTATCCACAAGAGGCAGATAGTCTAAATATTTGTGAGGAACATTCATGGGTGCAACATTCAAAGCCACAGGGGTTTCCATTTCTGGTTCTTGTGGATTCAGAAAGGGAATTTTTGGTTTTCTTTGAAAAATGGGCAAAATAGAGGGTCTGGGAACTTAATTGACAGGAATAATAACTGAATTATTACAAATTTGGTATTTTTCATCAATTTACCATGGAAAACGAGAACTTGCAGGGTTTTTTCAGGAATTGGATAAATACCTGTGTTCGGGGAATGAACAGTGAATTAACAGGTACTGGTAATGGCTAATAGGTTTTGGGTTGCGTCAGCTAAAAGTTTTTTGAGCAAGTTGGCGATTGAAAACCTCGAACAGTTGACCTTGACGTTCTTTTGCATGGGCACGCAGGTTTGTAGTATGAAACAGTGAAAATGACATTGTTTGTTTTATTTACAAAGTCAAGGGTTGGTGGGCATTTTTGGATTTCGGCCAGATGAAATCAGCGGGGAGTGATATGACATTTTTGTCGTATGCGGGAAGGTGGTAAGCAGTTCCATATCGCACCGCTTTTGGGGAAGAGCGGTAATAAGCCGGGAGCTAGCGATTCCATAGGTTTTGTGATGCGTGGTGGAGGCGTTGTGCAAAAGCCACTTTGTGACTGCACGTTAATGCGTGGTCATAAAGTGTTGCACGATATTGATAATAGCTGTCAGATCTCGGGGACTCGATCGGACGGTTGACGGGAGGCACGATACAATAGGGTTTAACAAAGGCAGGCCCAACATAATTAGGGGTTAATTTAATTATATCGGGAGTGGTGTGATAGGTCGGGGAGGTTCTTAATTAACCATGAGGGTTAATTAATTCCATATTTATGTGGCGGGGAGGTTTATGGGCTGTTAATTAGTTACTGTTTAACTGATTAATCCCATTTAAAAGTATTTTATGGTTATAGTTAACTAGGGGTGGAATATATATAGAAATTGGGGGTTTTAATAGTTTAAATAATGAGTAAATGTTGTGCGGGAATTATATAATATAAGTTAAAAATTAATATGGTAATGCAATGAAAAAGCACCAAGCATAAAACATTAAATAAGTATATTTAAATGAAAAAGGGTTTTTATGAGAGATTATGTAATTTTTCTAAGTAAAATGAGATTTTACTTAGGAAAAGACTTATGAAGGTGAATGAATGATTTATGAATGGTTTTAAGTACTTAAGCCTTTAAATTATTGGGCTGAGGGTCCGGTCTCTTTAAAAGTCAGAGAAATGCTTTGAGCCCCTCTAATTTAGCAAATATCTTGATACTTAGGGGAAATTAGTGAAAATTAGGGAAAAGAGAAGGGGAGTTAATTATTCTGACTTTGCTTTGCTTGAGATGCTTTCAATGTATTGTATGCTTTGAATTTATGATGAAAATGGAAGATTAACACATTTAGAGACATTAATCATCACATGTGATTCCGCAACATCAACTACCTACCCTACCTACTTTAACCTAGCATTTTTTCTTCTTTATTAGGGTGCACTTAGACTGGCAATCCCTTATCAAATCTTCCTTTTCCTTTACATGGCAAAGCCTATCTAAGTCTACACTTGTTACATCCAAGGGCTCAGATTAAAATGTTGAGCTTCCTTTTTTTACTCTACCTATCTACTTATCTGCCAAGATCACACTGTTTGGTCAAATATTTATTCTCTATTTCTACAAAATGAAATTGAAAATGAATTAGCCAAGTTTAAACAGTTTGACTATTCATGAATTGTGGCATAAATGACAAGCTGCACACAATGGTTTATTATACAAAGTGAAAAAGTACTGGCATTTAGACTTGCACACTTTGGTCTATCTTTTGTTTGGGGTTCATTTTCTTTCATTTTTTGACCATCTTTTATTCGTTTTACCCTTTGATTTTTTCTTTTAGGGTATACCCTCTTTACATTTTTTAAATTTTTTTATTTTTTTGAAAATATGGAAAACCTTTGCAACAAGAAAATTTATGAACATATTGCATAGCTCATCAAGTCAATCATGATATATAACACCTATTGGTATAGGGGCCTAACACATATAATGCAAAAGATAAATTCCAATGCTGAGCAAAATTCTTCTTTATAGATAAAAAATTGCACGTCATAGATGCTTCTTTGGTTTATTAACTATAGCTCATTATAACATTTTATAAACCATAATCAAAAGCATAAGAAAAAGTAACTAAAAGATACTAGTCTATATCAAGTTATTGAAGTTGAACCTAGATGGGTTTGGAAGTGGAAATGAAATAAGTGAAGCCACTATGTGTGAATTAATTACTCAATGAAAATTATATGTTTCCCATTATCCTTCAACTACGTAAGGTGTAAATAGATGCTCTACTCACATATTTCTTACTTTCACATTTGTTTCTGCCACCTTTGCTCTAGTTTACTTTACTAATTTACAATCACAACTCCACAATTAGTTGGATTTAGAACTATAATTGGTGGGGAAGTAATGCTTGTTTAATGAAAAAAATATAGCTTCAATTGTGATTAATAAATCACTTGCTTCAAATGGAACAATTTCTTATCCCTTTGTTGTTAAACTATGCCTAAAGACCGACTTAGATCTTGGAAGAAGGTAAGCCATTTTCCTTCCACGATGAAATTCTCATCTTTGTAACTTTACATTCTATGAAATATAATAGATGATTCAAGAATAGTTCATACTTAGGAAAATGGTGAACTTAGGAAAATGGATTCTTTCTCACATGATACAAAATAATTAATCACTATGTAAAATATATGTGAGGAAACAACAAGTTATTCCACCTCAGCTACAACTATCCTCTCCGTGCTATATATTCAATGGAGCTTGAATGCAAAGCAGGTTGCATTTAGTATGTTTCTTTATTTTGAGAAAGAAATCAATATATTTTAACAATAAAAGCAATGTGAATTTAAAACCTACATATAAGAGAAATGAAATTACATCCAACAAAGGAAATTACATCCCAACATAACTAAAAAATTTAAGAATTAAATATTAAAAAAAATGAAATATATATATTACTCACATCATACCAAAAATTATTAACCTAACACAGTGAGATTATAACTAATAAGAAATATAATTAGAAAATAATATTTCATTTATTATCAATATAATATTTACTCTATCCTCAATGCGGGTGTTAGGAGGGAAAACAATGACTCAAGAGAGGGACTTTATTACCCTCACCACACGTCAAGGATGAATACCATGTGGGTTGTATACGTTTCATCTAGCGGGAGTTGGGTGAAGGTTCTAGAGATGACATAGTAGTTAATTAGAGTTAGGTTGGATGAGAGCTTCATTCGCAAGCTGCATGAGATGAAAGTGGTGAATGTGGTGGGCGTGAGCTATTTGGAAGTGCAGGGTGTATTAGCCTTCAAGCCATGCCACACTCACTGGGTGTTGTTACTAAAAAGTGGATATACTCTAAGAAGGTTTAGTGTCTTTCTAGTCATTGGTTGGTCTTGTATTATGGCTACTTGGTACCTTGGGACTCCTTGGGTGAGAAAAACTCTAGGTCAAGAACGATAGAGTGACTCTGTTTTAATCATTGAAGTGTGGGAAGGTAGAAACATGGTCCGTGGGTCACTCAATTGTTGCATTGTGCAGGTAATTTCTTTTGATTTTACATTTGGTTTCTATCTCATTTGGAATTATGTGGTGGCAGAATTTGCTAGGTTAGATGACATTAAGATAGGGTTGGGCTTCGTGACAACTTGAAGGTCGTCCTGTAGTGTGTGTGTGTGTCATTTTTATGTGTGCTCTAGTCCTACGTTGAGATCAACTTATGGGTGTGTCGGAGAGCCCAGAGGGTGGCCCTGGGATTCGATCATTGGTCATTCTATGTTACAAGGTGTGGTTGGTTTGAGCGAGTGTGTTGAGCTACTTCCAGGATGGGGAAAGTGGGTTGTTCTTCATTGCTAAGTTGGTAGTTGGGTCTGTGGAAAGGTTTCGGAGTTTAGGTTTGAGGGGTGTGGGAATTTGGAAATTTGAGAAGCTTGGTGGGAGTGGAAGGTGATGCAGTGATAACAGGGTCGTGCACATAAATGGGCCAACCCTCGAGGGATGGGAGCTATGCACCATGTGTACCAAAAAGACATTAGTTGTGAGGGGGACTGGGAAGCCATTTCTCCAGGAAGGGTGGACCTCCCACCTCGATTTGACTCCATTGAAGTACAATTGAGACAACTCAATTTGATAGTAGAACAACTAGCTCAGAATTGACGTGATGAACAAAATCGGATTATTGCCTTTATGAACTATTTTCAACACAACTAGTGGCATGTGATGGATAGGCTAGTGCCTCTCTGGTGTGGGTAAAATTTGCTTAAAGATCAGTCTGATAGATTGGAAGGTCGCATGATGCATATGAAAGCTCATGTGCATGAGGCATTTTTCCAACCTCAGCCTCAAGAGAATTGAATAGATGCTCTAAATCCAAGCAACATTGATATTCTAGGATGATGGTCAAGTGCCTTTTGATTTTGGGTCAATTTTTTTTACCGTGGGAAACTCGAATGAAATCTAATATTTTTGTTGTACTCTTGTCTTGTTTTTGTTGGCTTCTCATCGCCAACAATTCCAATAGGAATGAGGTGAGAAACATTTTGATTATAAGATATCGAAGATGTAATCTTTTAATAAATGAATAAAAAACTTTGAATAAAAAAATATAATGTTTACTCTCAAACCCATGGTGCTAGGGAATCTTAATAAAAAAAATAAATGATTTTTTCACTCATAACCAAGATAGTGTTTAATAAACCCATTGTGATAAGGAGTTTTCCTTATTTTCACATAATGTAATAGATGAGACAAGCCCGAAAGGTTTAGAACAAATGGAAAATATTTCATTTGGTGCGTACATTTTTTATGAAAGCATTTAGAAGTATAGGTCAAATGTGAAATGGTGGTAGTGACGGGTACAATGAAGGTGTTGATGATGACACTAATGATGCAAAGTTTAATTTTCCATCAACTGCAAATCTACAGGGGTTCTTCACAAATCTGCAGGGGTATTAGAAGTGTGGTATTAGGATAAACAAAATAGACTAAAGCATTGCAAATAGAATCCTTGGAAATTAGGAAATAATTCCCTAACCTAAGAAGCTTCTAATATATTTTGGGAGGACTTCCCAAGAATTTTGGAAATTAGCTTATTTTTCACATATTTAAAGAGGAGATATAAATAACACAAAGAACTACAAAATCATTATGATCAACTTGATGTTTGACAAGCTCATAGTAGGGTCCATAATAGGGTTTATGGAGAAAAATATTTCGTGGCGCCAACTATAGGCTTGTGATAAGATAATTGTGTTGTGAAAAAAATAGGATAAGCTTAGGGTTAGGTTTATAGACTTGATTAGACATGTCCTGGATTTCTATAGCAATTTACACAAGAAATTTTATAGGCCATTTACATAACCATGACTTTACATAATGAACTAAAAAAATAGCCCTTGGAACTTTAGGGAAAGGTGCAAACCTAATGCTAATAGCTGGCTCCAATAGGGATATTGTCTCCCCAAGAGGTAGTAAAGAACACATTGACCTTGTGCTTGATCCATTGGGCTAAAAACTCTGAAACTCTCCTATTAAGAAACTTGAAAATGTCAATATGTTTTATTTTGAAGAATAAACACTCTGGAATTGTTTAACTGAAAAAATTGAATCTGACATCTATTAATCAGGATCTTATGGCCTTCACCTCGGGCTTCAAATCCTTCAAAGTTGTTATCCAATCCTACAAACTACTATGAACATGGATGTACAATGAATGTGAGAAATGATGTCTCTCAAACTAGGAAATGTTTTAGGAAGCATCCATTTATTGGACCTCCACTCAATAACACTCCATTTAGATCTTCCAAAATGAAAGAATTCTCACCTCTAAAAGAAGAAATTATATAAGGCCCATTCCATAAATTATCAAACTTTCCATGTTCCCCCTTTTCCTCAAATTTGGCATACCACTTTAGGACTAAATCCTGAATCTTAAAATCATCCTTTTTGACCTTCTTATCATGGATATGTTTGATTTGTCTTGGAACAACTGAGACTATTGATATACCTTCTCTCTTAGCTCATGTACTTCAATAAGTTGATTAGTCCTTCTTTGAAAATCATCAAGATTTGCCTCATCTTCCTGCAATAATCTCATAATGGGTAAACTCAAGGAAACTAGGAAAAACACTTAAGTGCCATAGACTAAGTGAAATGGAGATGTACCAATGGAAATTTGATGATGATCCTATCTATCCACAGTGCAAATTTTAACTTGGTATGCCAAGCCTTTTTGTTCTCTTCTAACAATTTCTTGATGATTATGACTAGACCTTTTTTAGATGATTAAGGAAATCCATTACCCTGGGGGTAATAGGATGTTGAGTGACCTGAGGTAACATGATAATTCTCACAAAATTTGACCACTTTATGAGATTTAAAAGACCGAGAATTATCTGTTATGATTTTTCTAGGGTGACCAAATCTTAAAAATATATTCTCTAAAAATTGGATTACCACGCCATCGATAGCATGTCTTGTAGGTATAGCTCCAATCCATGTAAAGTATTATGTGGAAGTTAATATCCATGTATGATATCCTTAAAGTGTGGATGGATTTCCCCAATAAAGTCCAATCCCTATTGTTGAAATAGATTTTCAACTGAGATTGGCTTTATTGGCAATGACAACAACTTCTTTTTCCTTCAAAAATTTGGAACTTAAAATCGGTTTCTACTACCATATGTAAATCTACAAAAATAGTTAGTCAATAGTGGCATGCTCTAAGGATTTTGTTAGTTGTGGATTTCTAGTAGTGATTCCATCCACACACTCCTTGATGAAATTATTGTACCATATGGTTGCTTCAGCTTCAATGAGACAATTCAAAAGGATCCTTGTTGGATCTTTCCAAAACAAGTAACCATCAATACAATAGAACTTGGCACTTTTCAGCTTCAAAGATCATGCTATGGTTTTATACATCCTTGGTGGGGCTTTCAAATTTTGCAAAACATAGATTATGTCACTATACCAGGGAGGATTCCTAAGCTCATCAGATACTTTAAGAACCAACCTTTCTTTTGAATGATTGGAAAAAATTGAGAAACTTTTTATGCCCAAAGTGTCACAATTTGTTTCAGTCATCAATTTAGCTAGATCTTTACCTTTGATTAACGTTGCTGGTTTAATATCTAGGTCATACTCCAATAATCTTGCAATCCACTTAGCTCTTCGACTATCGTTGTTAGGTTGACTTAGGATGTCTTTTACAGCAAGATTGGGAAAAAACACTATTATATGAGAGTGCAAAACATAAAACCTGAAATCTTTCAGCGCTTTCACCAATGTAAAGGCATGTTTTTCCATAATGTTGTATTTTAGCTTTGTATCTCTTAAATTCCCGCTAAAAAATGAAATGGGATGCTCCTGAGTTTCTTTATTTTTATGCAATAAGACCCTTGAAATACTATGTTCTAAAGCAAATGAAAATACTAGGAAATATTTCGAGAAGTTTGGGATGATAAGAACAGGGGCTTTAGTTATTGCTGATTTGATTTCTTCAAAAGATTGTTTGGCTACAAGTGTCTACTTGACTTCACTGTTCTTCTTTAACATGTTAATTACCCTTAAGATTTCAACAAAGTTTGGACTAAATCTCCAGAAACATTTACTCTTCCAAAGAATGACTAGACCTCCTATTTACTTCTGGGTAACTGTTGTAGCGTCTGCAACACCCTCCAAAATTTTGGCTTGTACTCAAATTTCGGAGCCTATTGTGGATCTTGTGATCAATCGTTCCTTAGTCACTTATTTGGTAAGCTAATGATCTCAAGATTCTCTCTTCGGCCTT